>CAJRSG010013381.1:184493-195183 GCA_907169655.1 Acomys percivali
GTGTGTGTGTGTGTGTGTGTGTGTGTGTGTGTGTGTGTGTGTGTGTGCCTGTTTACTCCTCCTTTCCCTTTCTCTAGTTGCTGGCTACTATCAGTAGCAGCCTCTGTTGGTTACAATCAATTCTGTCCTGGAGAATCAAGATTTTTACCCTCACAGAAAAGTCTGTTGGGTGATCAATTGCTGTTTCTACACACACTGCCTCAGTCTACTCTGACCTGTTGAAGATGATATTTGGCACATATCATTATAGAAAATTCAACTTCAAAAGTCCCTATAGCCTATGACAATGTCAACACTTTAAAAGTCAGAAGTTCAAAGTCTCTTCTGAGACTCATGGTAATTTTTTAATTGTTATCCTCGGGAGGAAAGAAAGGGAGGATACAAGGGATGGGCTAACAATTGAGATGTAATATGAATAAATTAATTAAAAGAATTTTAAAAAATGAAAAAGCATGTCACATACTTCCAACATACAATGCACAGAACATAAGTTACCATTCCAAAAAGGAGGGAAAGGAAAATAGTGGCAAAATTCTGGGGCAAAGAAAGCCTGAAAATGAACAGGAAAACTCGAAATTTCTGCAACTCCATGTTTGATGTCAAAGGACATTTGACTTAGCCCCATTGCATTTCCTGGTGCTGTTTTTCTCCATCACACTTTTCATTTTGAATTTATCTGTCTAGTTTCCTCCTTTTTATTATTGATCTGCATTAAGCATGATTACTATTAACCATATGACACTCAGTACTAGGCTGTGTCAAAATCATCTCTTTCAAAGCCACTAATCCAAAACTCTTCAATTTAGCCCCAGGCACATTTTTAGGACAAGGGCAGAAAGCAGCCTCATTTTTCACAAAAATACAATGAGAATGGTTTCTAGGCCACTCTCTGAAACCTCATGAACAAGACTGGCTTAATCTTTATTACTCTAGCACCAATGTCTTCTATAATCCTACTAGTATGGCCCATTGAGCAAGACCTATGCAATGATACCAAATGGCATGCCAATATTAATGGGGTAAATTTCACAAGGCTCTATCTACCCTTAATACAGGAAATTAGTGGGTTCTGAGAGAGAAAGAACCAGTTTTCTCCCAGGATAAGCTCCCTGATAGGTCAACCAATCCCAAGTGGTCATCCATAAACAGATGCACATGCAAGCAATATCAAATGGATTCAGTAGAATATGACTAGGATATGAATCTAAGAGTAAGTAGGGGGTGCATGTGAAGGAATAGAGGGGAGAGAACAAAATGGTGGAAATATGTAAGAAAATAATGTAAATAAAATACTCTTTTATGAAATTCTATAAAAACTGTTAAAAAGGGAAACAATACAAAAGATGCCTAAGCACTCTTTTTCATTTCAATTTTAAAAAATTTATTAGCTTTACATCCCAATCATGGCTCCCTTCCTTGTCTCCTTTCAGCCCCACCCTCCTTCCCTCTTGCCCGTTATCCCACTACCCTAGTCCTCAGAAAAGGGACAATCTCCTCCCCTACCAAATGACCACAGCCTATCATGGAGCATCTGGGTTGTTTCTGTGGATCAAGGGCATCAGAAAGCCCAAATTGAAGCCATGACCCATGGTACCCAGAATGTATCCAGGAGGCAGTCAGAGTAGGAGGGTGGCCAGAGGCTGAGACCACACTCCAATGGGAATCCAGGAACTTTTTTTTTTAGTCAGGTGATCTAAGGTTGGACCCACTCATCCCTCACCATGGACTCTCCTCTCACCTAGGAAACACAGAACGTGATGTTTTATGGCCACAGCCTGTCAGTCATTCTGCAATTATTGTTGTCTTGCTGTTCAGATACCATGTTTGATTGGTGCCGCCATCTTGGATCCTCTCCCTTATTTAAAATTTAATAATTATTACTGTGTCTATGTGTGTGTGCGTGTGTGTGTGTGTATGTGTGTGTGTGTGCATGAGCTAGTGTGTATACACCCTCATGCATGCATGACACAGCAAATTAGGCCTAAGTACCCTTGTTGAGCATGATATGATTCTAAACATGAGTCTCTAAATGCTCAATATGATTTGATACATAAAACCCTAAATGTTCTTCCAGCAAAACCTTATCAGTGATAAATATTTTCAGTAAAGCTTCTGGATACAAAATTAACACAAAAATCAATGACCTTCCTATATATTGATAAGCATGGTGAGGAAGAAATCAGGGAAACAATCCTATTCATAATATTTTGGAATAAGCCAAAAACTTAAAAGGCATTTACAAAGACATTTTTAAAACATTCAAGAGAATCTGAAGAAGATCGTAGGCAATGGAATGAGATCCAGTGCTCATGGATCAAGCAATATCATAAAATATTGTAAATATCTTAAAGCAATATTGGAAGAATGTTCTCTTGTGAAAATTAATCTATAAATTCAACACAATTGTCAAAATACCAACATCTTTTAAGTTGGAAAAAGATTTCCATTACTGTAATGAACTGTTCCTAGGTGGTACAGAGAAAAATCTCTTAATAATCGGGTAGGAATCTGAGTGTAAAGTCTCTTCCTTTAGTGACTAAGGTGGGCCTTGGTCTCTATCAGAGTCCAACAAGAAGATAATATTTGGCATAGATCAGTCTGATGTTCAAGGCAGCCTCTTTGTCCAAAGCCCATCAGAAGCCAGTTTTTATCATTCCTACTACAAATAGAAATTATGTAGTTAGGGTATCCAATGCCTCAATCTAAAATCAGTCCTGTACTGTAAACCTACTGAGTCTTTAGAGATATTGCTAATGCCCATTGCTGGACTTCCCCTCGTGGAAGGTGATGAAATTATAATGTTGTAAATAGGTTGAATTACAATGAAAAGAATATGGAGTTGCCTAAGACTAACAGATATTCAAAATAGCTGTGTGTGAAGAGGCAGAACTGTAAAAGCCAGTATTTAATTGCAGTCATGAGTTTTCAGCCTGTTCTTAAGAATTTAACTGAACTTGATGGGTTTCGGACTTTGTTTCCTACTTCTACCCTCAGTGTAATGTTCTATGTACAGATTGACTGTGTTTGCACAAGACTCTGATGCCAGGATGCTATCTATGGAATTTCAGCATCAAGAAGGCTTCAAAAAGACTGTGCATAGGTCTGGAAGCCTTAGAACACAGGAAATGGCTAGGTTGCTTAAATTACCCATGATCTCAGTCATGCCAGCATAAAGTGAACCTAGCACAGACATGTCAATGTAGTACACCAGGGAAAGGAATTTTGGGCCTCCAGCTACATATGTGGAATCTGAGAAAGCACTTTGGTCCAGCCCTTCTCGGCAGTGGTCAGAAATAAGACTTACTGTCAGCACAGGAACTCATAGAAACCCACAGCTGGGTTTTGAGCATCAACTCCACAGCAGAGTCTGAAATGGCTCTAAGTTTAGCCTCAATCTTCCCCAGTAGTGGTCTAAAATTAGTCCCAATACTGGTTCTAAAACTCAGAAGTAAATATGACATCTTGAGTCTTTTTGGCAGGTCTGTTCACCTTGGTGCTGAAACTGGCCCTTGTCACAGCTCGACAACTCAATTTCTTCACCCTCGAAAATTGAACTGGCAGAACTACCAGCCTAAAATTCTACCCAGTGATCTAGAAAGAGTCTTTAAGGGACCTGAAGGGAGCCAAATTTGTTCACATACCCAATAGCAGGTCCACTGTCTGCAGTTACTAAAGTAGGTCCTCACTCCAGAATAGCTACCAGGGACATTGATGACGGCATGAGCTGGTCAGGATGTGGACCAAGGGGAGCACTCCTCCATTGCTGGTGGGAGTGCAAATAGTACAACCACTCTGTGAATCTATCTGTCACTTACTCAGAAAATTGAGAATAGTGATATCTCAAAACCCAGCCATATACCGAAAAGATGCTCCTCCTTACAATGAAGACATTTGCTCAACTATGTCCATAGCAGCTTTCTTCCCAATGGCCAGAATCTAGAAACAACCTAGATGTCCTTCAACTGAAGAATAAAGAAAGAAACTGTGGTACATTTATGAAATGGAATAACAATCAACTACTAAAAACAAGGAAGTCTTGAAATTTGCAAATGCATGGAAGTAGAAATGATCATCCTGAGTGAGGTAACCCAGACCCAGAAAGACACACATGGTATATACTCACTTACAAGTGGATATTAGCCAAATAATGCAGGACAACCACATTACAATATACAGACCTTTAAAAAGTTAAATAACAAGGAAGACCCTAGGGAGAATGAATCATTCTCATTCAGAAGGGCAAATAGAATAGATACTGGAAGCATTTGAAGAGAAGGAACAGAAAGGGAGCCTACCATAGAGATCTTCTAAAAACTTCACCCAACAGAGGATCCAACAGATGCTGAGATATGCAGCCAAACTTTGGGAGCACAGGGATTCTTATCAAAGATTTGCAGATATGGGTCCTGGGGTCCTCCTCAAAATATGGCACCAGCCAAGGAAAATATAGGCAGTAAACTTCGAACCCCTATCCAGACTAGCTGATGGACAGGACATTCTCCATCGTTGAGTGGAGAAGGAGATCTGACTTTCACATGAACTCTGGTGCCCCATCTCTGACCATGTCCCCTGGATAGGGAGGCCTGGTGGCACTCAGAGGAAGGATAGGAAATTACCAAGAAGAGACTCGATACCCTAAGAGCATATATAGGGGGAGGAGGTCCCTCTCAGCCACAGACATAGGGGAGGGGAGTAGAGAGGGAAGCTGGAGGGAGGGAGGAATAGGAGGATACAAGGGATGGGCTAACAATTGAGATGTAATATGAATAAATTAATAATAAAAAATAAAAGTAAAATAAATAAATAAAATAAAATAAAATGTAAAAAAAAAAGAGAAAGATTTGGTGAATAGGACTTGGAGAAGTCAGTAGCTCCACAAGGAGACCAATGGAGCTAATAAATCCAGGCAGAGGAGGGGGTACTCCAAAGACTATTACAACAGTCAAGGATCAGGCATGGTGAGAACCTAGACCTTCTGCTCAGATGTAGTACATAGGCACCACAGTCTCCTTGTGGGCCCCATAATATGGGGAGTAGGGACTACTTCTGACATGGACTCTGGACTCCACATGTTGATAACTTTCCCCTCATGAGGTGGCCTTGCCAGGCCACAGAGGAAGAGAATACAGGCAGTCCAGATGAGACTTGATAGGCTGAGGTCAGACTGGATAAAGAAACTGTGGTACATTTACACTATGGAATACTATTCAGTTATTAAAAACAAGGAATTCCCAAAATTTGTAGACAAATGGATTGAATTAGAAATTATCATAATGAGTGAGTTCATCCAGAAGCAAAAAGAGACAAATGGTATATACTCATTTATATCAAGACACTAGTCCAAGGGGTATGTCCCATGAAAGACTTTACTTATCAAGAAAGTGAGTCAGAGAGAAGGACATCCTATTGGGACTTTAGGTGAGAAAAGCATGGGAGAATGGGGAAATAGAAGGATCCAGAGGGTCCTGGAAACCTACAAGAAGAACATTATGATGGGCAGATCTGGGTCCTCAGGTCCTTCCTGCTCAAACTATGGCACCACCCAAGGAAAATATAGGCAGAAACTTCAAATCCCTTCCCAGACCTAGCTGATGGATAGATATTAAGGAAAGAGTGCTCCCTTTCTTAAGTATAGGGTAGGAAGGGAGAGGATATGAAGGAGGGAGGGTGGAGCTGGGAGGAGATGAGGGAGGGGCCACAGTTGGGATGTAAAGTTAACAAATTAAAAATGTTTTAAATCAACATCATGAAATTTACAGGGAAATGGATGGAACTAGAAAAAATCATCCCATGTTCAGTAACCCACACCTTAAAAGAGAAACATGGTATGTACTCACTTATAAGTGAATATTAGCTGGTAAGTAAAGATAAACATACTAGAATCATAGATGCAGAAAGGGTAACAGTGGTGAGAGGCTTAAGGAGTGAAACATGGAAAGGGGAAGTATAGATTTTGTGGAAGGACTGGAGTTGTGTGGGGACGGGAACAGGAGAGATCAGGCAGGGGGAAAGTTGGAGGAAGGAAGTATGAAGGGAGAAAACTGGAGTTGGTGAATCCATTTCATGAAATTTGTGGAAACTGCCTAGTGTCTACAAGGATGACCCTAATGAGGAATCCTAGTATCTGAACCTGCCATCTTCTGTAACTAAACAAAGCTTCCAGCAGTGGGACTGCGACACCAACCCTGCCACAAAACTTTCAATCTATAATTTGTCCTGACTGCAAGAGGTTCTGGGGGTAACAGTGGCACAAATCTAGTGGGGGTGGCCAGCTAATGGCTGGTTTAATTTTGAGGCCTATGTCAGGAGAGAGAGAGAGAGAGAGAGAGAGAGAGAGAGAGAGAGAGAGAGAGAGAGAGCATTCCTAACACTGTTTGATATGGTGTCCTTAACTGATCAGGTTAACATATCTCCTCATACGTGGTATGCAGCTACTGATCTTGAAAATGCCTTTATCTTGGTCCATAAGGACCATCAGAAGTAATTTGCTTTTGGTTGGCAGTTCCAGCAGTATACATTTATCATTTAACCTCTAGGATATATTAACTCTCCAGGCCTGTGTCATAACTTAGTTAAAAGGGATCTCTATCATCTTACTCCTTCATACCACATTGGGGAACTATGTTGATGACATTGTGCTGGTTGGACTCAGTGAGCAGGAGGTAGCAAACACTTTGGACTCATTGGCAACATATGTGCATTAAAAGATGAGAAAGAAATCAAACTAAATTCAAAGGCTTTCTATCTCAATGATCTTAGGAGTTCAATGATATGGGACATGCAGATATATTCCTTCCAAGGTGATGGATAAGTTATTGCACCCAGCCAAGAAGGAAGCACAACATTTAGTGGACATATTTAGATTCTGGAGATAACACATTTCTAATTTGGGTGTGTTACTCTGGTGACAAGTAACAAGTGAGTTGGAGAACTGCTAGCTTTGCTTGAAGCCTGGAGCAGATGGCTTTTCAGCAGCTCCAGGCTGCTTTAAGGAATTCTTTACCAGTTGGGACTAATGATTTAGCATACCTAATGGTCTTTGAGGTGGCAGTGGCAGATAGGAATGGTATTTGGAGCCTTTGGCAGGCACCTATAGGTGAATGTTAGAAGAAACATTTGAGATTTTAGAGCAAGGTTCAATCATCATCTGCAGACAATCATTCTCCTTTGGAAAGACAGCTCTTATCTTGCTAGTGGGCTATAGCAGAAACTGAACAATTGACAATGGGATATCAAGTTGTCATACGACTTGAACTGCCCATCATGAACTAGGTGTTATCTGACCCACAAAGTCATAAAGTAGGAGATGCACAGTCACAATCCATCAAATGAAAGTGGTATATATGTGATTGGGTGTGAAGTGGATCCTGAAGGCAAAAGCAGGTTATATGAAGAAATTGCCCACGTGTCTATGGTTTCTTCAAATATTAAAATGCCATCTGCTTCCAAGAATGCACCTATAGCCTCGTGGAGTGTGCCTTATGATTGATTGACTGAGGAAACATATACTAGGTGCTGATTTACTGGTGGTTCTGCATCTTATGTAGAGACCACCCAGAACTGGGCAGCTGAAGCATTATAATCACTTTTTGGGACAACCCTAAAAAACCCCAGTGAAAGGAAATCTTTACAATAAGCCCATCTTCCAGTGGTATATATGGTCATACATATTGCTTGGAATGATAAATGGCCAGGTTGTGATTATTCACTGATTAATGTGCAATAGTCAATTGATTGGCTAAAGAATCAGGACTTGGAAAAAGCATGATTAGAAAAGTTATAAGAAAGAAATCTTGGGACAATGTGCATAGATCTCTTCAAATTATCAAATGATATGAGAATACTTGTGTCCTATGTAAAAATGTTCATCCAAGTGAGGTGTTCAATAGCCAAGTAGATAGGATGACCTGAGAAAAGAGGGCCTCTTTTCATGGCCATTCCTGTAATTGCTCAATTGGGCCCATGAACAAAGTGGCCATGGTGGCAAAGATGGAGATTATGCATGTGCTCAACAATTTGGAATTCTACCCATCAAGGTTGACCTGGTTTCAGCTGCTTCTGAGTGCCAGATCTGCCAATAGAAGAGACCAACACTGAGCCTCAGATAAGGCAACACTCACCTGGAGTGAACAGTGTAGGCGTAAGGTGACAGTGCTGATTAATGTACCCCCCTAATATCTAGTTGCCGTACTTGTTTGGAGAATATCCTGTCTCATTATTTTGTAAATACTGCTCCCCAATTTCCCCTGATATGCCAATAAAGTAGCTTACAGTCAATTGTTAAGCAGAGGAGAGAATAGGCCTGGAATTTCTGCCAGGCCACAGGAGAGGTTGAAGAAGACACCAGGAGAGAGGAGCTGGAGCAGGAAAGCTACAAAGTTCAAGTATCTCAGTATCTCAGGGATGTACAGTGGGAAGAAACCACATTATCTTAGATGGTTAAGAATAGAGTACTAACTGCTCAGTTCTTGTGCTATGAAGCTTGTTTGAATAATATAATAGAGTCTCAATTATTTGCATGATAACTGGGTTAAGAAAGAAATTGAGAAACAAATAGTTATATAAAAATAACTTTAAGAGACAAGCCACTGACCAAGTGTCGGATTGATTATATTGATTCACGTTCTCCATGGAACGGACAATGCTTTGTCCTTACTGGAATACTTATTATGGTTATGGATTTGCCTTTTCTGCATGAAATAATTCTGCCAAAACCACCATCTATGGACTTATAGAATGTCTTATCCACTGTCATGATATTCCACACAATATTGCCTTTGACCAAGAAAAATCACTTTACATGTAGAGAAATGTGACAGTAGACCCATGATCAAGGAGTCCACTGGTCTTACCATGTTCCCCACCATCCTGAAGCAACTCACCTGATAGAAAGATGGAATGGCCTTTTGAAGACACAGTAACAACATCAATTAGGTGGCAGCTGTTTGGATGGTTCTCATGGTTCCTTAGAAGGCATTATATACTTTGAATCAGCAGCCAATATATGGTATAGTTTCTCCCATAAACAGGTTGTGGAATCAGGAGATGGGAAAGGGAATGGTTCCACTTACTATGAAATAAATACTTAGACATTTTTTATTGTTACAGCAACATTAAGTTCTGTGGTCAAGAAATTTTGATTCCAGAGGGGAAAAGCATGCCTATCAAGGCTCCAACAGACATTTGATTGATTGTGAAGCTCAGATTTCTCCTGTCTGCTTTGGACTTTTGATGTCCCTAAGTCAAAAAGCTAAAGTGTTTGGAGGGGTGATTGATCCAGATTATTGTGGGGGGGAAGTTTGATTGCTTCTCCACAATGGAGGTAAGAAAGATATGTCTGGAGTGCAGGAGACCCTCTAAGGCATGCCTTGGTATTAGCATGTCCTGTGATGAAAGTCAATGGGAAAGTACAACAACCTAATCCAGGCAGGATTAGGTTGAGCACAGACCCATCAAAAATGAAGGGGTCGGTCACTCCTTCAGAAAAAGCCAAAACTTGCTGAGGTGAATGCCAAAGGTGGAGCAAAATACAGAATGAGTAGTAAAGGAAGGTAGCTATAAATACCAGTGAAGATCATGTGACCAGTTATAGAAATGAAGGTTATAGTTGACATGAGTGTTTCTGTTCTATTTTATCAATAATGAATTTGTACAGATATTTGTATTTACTTTACTCAATATCTTTACCATGTGATGTAACACCAATTAAGAGAATATAAATATTTCTCATATTTAAGTTTGACACTAAAATAATATCCCTCAAGGGACATTGCCATCTAGTCTAAATTTATAATACATTTGTAGTTGCACAAGGGATAATTATATCATGTCAGGTGTAAGTATTACCTGGTAAAAATATACAATAAGTGTGCACTTGTACATGGAATAGCTATTATCATGTTTAGGCATTATTATGATCTTCCTGTTGTTTTCATTTGTAGGCCAATCACAACATAAGGAGATATGAATATGTGTCAAGTTGATAAGAGGTGGACTTGTGATGGCTATTCTTGTTTGCCAACTTGACTACATCTGGAATTAACTAAAACTCCCAAATTGAGGGCACACCTGTGAGAGATTTTTGCTTAATTTGAAGTAGTAATAGCTATTTGTAATTTGTATCAATGAGAAAAAAGACACACCATTTGTCTAGATATTTTGAGCTGGAGAAACTCACCTCTAATCCAGGCTTAGGAAAGGGCATGGAAGAAGAAAGCTTTTGCTCTTTGTCTGCTTGCTTTCACCTTGTTAGCAAATTCATTCCTTCACTGGCATTAGAGTCAATTTCTTCTTGCTTCTAGCATATACTGAAGAACAGATGAGTCATAAAGGCTAGTGGACTAAGAAACTTCTGGATTCTTGGATTTTCTGTTCATGGCCAGCTCTTGTTGAATTAGTTAGTTCACTGTAGTGTAATTTAGTTTGTGTGCCTGTCCCTTTAAAGGATCCCCAGTTGATCCTATGCCCTTTAGTGTCAGTTGGCTCTTGGACTTCTGGGAACAAGAAAGAATATTAAAAAGCAAACAGAGGCCGAGAGAGATTGAAGAGGCTTGAATAGGATTGGAATAGGATCAAAGAAGAGTAGGGTCAGAATGTAGGGTTAAATAAGACACTTGATGCTGGAAGAAAGATCAGTTAAGCCTAGAGAAGAGAAGAGAAGAGAAGAGAAGAGAAGAGAAGAGAAGAGAAG
>CAJRSG010013381.1:195193-219813 GCA_907169655.1 Acomys percivali
AGAGAAGAGAAGAGAAGAGAAGAGAAGAGAAGAGAAGAGAAGAGAAGAGAAGAGAAGAGAAGAGAAGAGAAGAGATTGAGCAGAGAGAAAATAGGAGACAGTTGAAAGTGAAAGTGTCTAGAAGCCATCAGCTTTTTATAGTACCTCAGTTAAGAGTGAAGGGTCATGAGTGTAGAGGAATGTTAATTCAGAACATAGCTGTTCTAGCAAGAGATCACATCAGAAGATCTGTACAATCCATCTGGAATGCAAACACGCCTTAAATCCAGGAGACAGAAGCAAACAGATCTGAGTTCAAGGCCAGCCTGGTATAGAGCTGGTAAAAAAAAAAGCTTGTGTCCAGGTATGGTACATGCCTTTAATCCCAAATGAAGGTAAAAGTTAGTTTGTATAAGGAAGCACCCATATTTGAAAATGATGTTTAGTTGAGTGGCAGAAAAAAAGTGACTATTCAGAGAAGATTTAACAAAATAGGATACACCAAACTCTCACAGGGAGAGAGAGGAAAGGGAAGCTATTTAAGAAGCAGTTTTACAGAGAGAGGAATAGTGAAGATTATTTTTATTTTAAAAGTGGCAGGAAGCCTTTGAGAGGGGGCTCTTGCTGGCCTGGCTTGTGTAGTCCAAAGGAGCAAACACATGTGGACATAACTTTCTCAGAGTGGGGAAGGGGTCAGGATCCAGTATGAAGGCAGAAAAAAAGGCCTCTCTCTGGAAGCAAGAGCAAGAGACAGACGGGAAAACATCAAGCATCTAAACTGGTAAGGTCTAAAAGGGAAACTGAATCTAGGAAAGTAAAGTCCTTAGGAGGAGGCTTATGGATTAAAGAAGATTGTTTTCTATGTTGAAAATGTGCCTTTTGATTCCTGCATTTGTTTCGCTCAGCATGCAAATATTTTTTTCAGTGATAATTTCAGTTTTATATATCCTCTTTGGGAGAGATAAAGATAAAGACAGACTTGGCAAAAGAAAAGACTGAGAAATTAGTTGTTCAATTAAACGCCATAGTAGAGAGGTTGGAGGAATCCTTAAATCAAAATAGGGAACTTTCAAAGAGAGGCCTTATATTATAAAAGCGTCTCAACTATTTATATGATATCTGGATTAAGAAATAATCTAAGAGAAAAAAAACTGTTTTATAAAAATAACTTCAACAGAGGAGGCAGTTTTACCCAGACAGTAATAGAGAGATGAGTTGCAGAGAGAGAACTCAGATAAAGACTGGACGATCCAGAAAATGAGAAGCCAGAAGATTAGAGCAGATGGCTGAGTTGGTTTTGAGGCAAAGCAGAGAAATTTAGTGGCAAGTTGAGGGAAGCTAGATTGAATCAGTCAATTCGGAGAGGAGTTTGGGCCAGACAGCTAAGTTGACAGCTAGCTAGCCAAGAGCTCAGAAAGAATAAGTAAGGGTAAGCTTATTAAGCAGTAAGTCACAGAAGCCAAAAACATTCTAGGCCTAGATTAGGATTGTATGGAGGCTAGAAGCTTCCATAACTAGGCCTATATTAACAGAAGGAGGCAGTAACTCTCCAAGACAACAATTGATCTAGGAGAATAAAAATCATCTTTATACATGAGCTTCCCCGCTTTCATTCTAAAATACTGACTGATTTGATCTTCTGTATGTTGTGTGCAGGCAAGCACAGCTCATGTAAGTTTAGGGGTTCAGAAGTCCTGTTGTGTCCAAAAGACCCTATTTTGGTCATGTTCTCTCTGATCAAAGGGAAGAGTATACAGGCTGACCCCAAACCACACTGCCTGATATATGAGTTAAGAAGGTTGCTACTGTATTCTGTTTCTGAGTGTTAGTAGGCTTTTCTTTTGTTAGAAGTTCTGTTAAGGGAATCATTGATGTTATGTTTCTGTTTTTGTTATAATTTCCAAATCAAATATTTCCAGGCTTCATCTACTCACTTCCAACAGTTGCACTCCAGTGCCTTTCCGTGAAACTCCACCTCTCTGCTGTGATGCAGATGCTGTCTTTGCAGTTTCATGTATCCAGAAAGCTACTGAATGTCTTTAATCTGCCACCTTCCATTTTCTGCATTTATCTAAATGGATCAGAAAATAAAAGTGAAGCGAGAACCAAAATTGAAATAACTGGTTTTGTTTTGTTTTGGTAGCTTATAGTTTACCTTCCCACACCAAAGAGACTAGAATGGAGGGGTGAAGGCTCCACATAGGCACCAGATCAACCTCTCTATGTTCAATGAGTTGTGTGGATGCTAAGCTTGGCAATGGGGTTCCTGCTGTAAGTTTCTGGAGAGAAACCATTTGTCTTAGCCACACCCTGGTTTGTTTGGGGATTTCCATGGGACCTGTTGGCCAGCATCTCAACTGAGTGAAACCCAGTGCCACAACTGGAAGCCTCCCCTGGCTACAAGAAATGGCCAGTTGAGACTTCATATCCCCCAATACTAGGGGTCCTCATTAGGATCATATACATAGATTCCAGGAAACTTCCCCTGCATTAGGTTTTTATAATATCCTTCCTACACACACACACACACACACACACACACACACACACACACAAATGTCACATACTTTCAGCCATCCCTGCATTCTCTGCCTCAACCTCAACCCACTCTGTCAACTAAAGCTCCCACTCCAATCCCCATCTGTCCCCAGCCTGTCTGTAAAATCTGTTCCATTTCCCCTTTTCAGGGAGATTAATGTAACTTCCCCTAGAGACCTCCTGCTTACCTAACTTCTCTGAATCTACGAATTGTATCTTGGTTATTATGTACTTCATGGCCAATATCTACTTATAAGACATACAAGGTCTATACCAGGTCTCCTGTGTATATATTGTAGCTACTAGATTATTATTTTATGGAATTCCTGACTCTTAAGAACAAATAGGTTTGGACTCTAGTGCCTATTCTTAGGACTCTTTCCCCCATGTTGGGTTGGCATGTGCAAATTCAATATGATAGTTTTTGCTTCATCTTACTATATTTTATTTTGTTATATCTGGTTGTATCTCTTAGAATCCGATCCTCTTTTAGTGATAAACAGAAATAAAGTGAATCCATGGGGGGAAGGAAGTGGAAAGGAACTGGGAGGGGTAGAAGGAGGGGAAATTATAATCAGAGTATATTTTATGTCAAAATAATCTATTTTCTTTTTTATTAAACATTTTTATTTTTACATACATATTTATATTATTACTCATATATACAATAAACTACCTATAGAAAGAAGAACCATGACACAATCAGGAATTATATAAATGTTACATTATTAGTGTTTTGGCTGTTTGTATTTGACAGCCTTGAAGAAAACATCTTTCCTGTCTTGGAGCATCTAAAATTCTGAATGTAGAACAATCTCCATCACATCTTGTCATTATCAACTTAACATCTGTCTAGACCTAAAAGTATCTTAACCCATAAACAACTAAGCTTCATTGTAAAACTAAACTACCTGGTCTTCAGCTCCATCAGAGACTTGAGAAGGAATAAACTTGATTACCTGAGTATGCCAGGAGTGCAGATTAGTAGCTTTCCAAATGAGAAGATGATAGAGACAGTTTGCCACCTGAATAGTCACCCAAAACTCTCTATAATCTTGGATCATCTTCTTCAGCCTTCTGGCCCAATATATCTAACAGACAGGAACTATTGATGACTTGATTGCCTTGTCTTGACAGAGTTTGGCTGTCAATTCTGCCTGAATCCAAACTTGGCCTTTTTTAGGCAGAACTTTGTCTGTGGTAGAAATGAGGACATTTTTCACCCAGTGGCTTGTTTGCCACATTTGAAGCCATCTCCATAAGGAGGATCTTTCATGCTCATCATCCTCTTTGAGGTAGGCTAGGTGTTGCCAGGAGTTAGCTTGTCTCATTGTCAGTGAAATTTTAAAATAATAAAAATACCTTGAAATGCCATATTCTGCATGTCTCTGAGGTTTTTGAAGACCTTATCTAGCTCTCTGTCCTACCTTATCTTTCTACAGAATCATATCTATGTGCCTTGCCCAGGATGTGTATTCTTGTGATAAAAGTAGACTAGTGATTAACATGAGCATGATTTGATCAGATAGCAATTAACTTGTATTACTTATTTATCCTAAACAGCCTGCATTAACACTTTCAAAGTATTGGAAGTAAACCTTGTATTATAATTGAGTTATATGGGTACAATACCTCATATTAGAGTAGAAATATTTATATATAATATGTGTGCAGAATAATATTACATTTGAATTCTATACCACTGTATCTAGAACTAAGCTTATTTTGCATTTATATACAAGATGCTATACCAGTGAATTAAGAATAACCTTGTGAGTGACAACTGAGACATTAAATTGAGGAGTAGATTACCTAATCTACTTTTTGTTTTATCTTCCCTATATATCTCTATATTCCCCCTTCTTTCTTTTCAACTTCTATCTCCAAACCTAAGAATGTAAGATAAGGGAAAAGGGAGACATCGCTGAGTCTAACCTTGTTTTCTTTCTATATAGGACCAATAATAACTTGTAACCAACTCCCATTGATAATAATCCTCCATAGCCCAAGAAAGCAACCAAAGACCTACCCAACCCTGCTTAAAAGAAACGGAGCATCATTCTCTTAAGGTTTCTTCTGACTGATTTGGGATGAATAATACCTAAAAACGAGCCCAAATAATATTGGGGAAATGGTTAAACATGCTTGGAATCACATTTGTGGTCCAGTTTCTAAATGTTGAGAAATTCCAGGCCTAACTAGAGTCCTATGTGGGGCAGTCTGAAATGCTGGACCAATTGGGATTGGAAGCCTTCTTTGAAAGTATCCTGAGAGCTGTCTTGTTGTGATGAGGAACAGCAATAGAAGCAGTTGATGCTGGAACATGAAGGATGCAGGATGTCAGTATCCAGCATGCTGAGAGGATTGCATCTTGTCAGGCCTGATCCAATGTCAGTGTCTGGTTCTTTTGTTCTGAAAGCATATAATTTCTCACAAGCTGTGGCTTGTGTTATGAAATATTTTGTGGCTGCTTCTGTTGATCGTGGGAGTTTTTTGTATGTGAGAATGGGGATTATTGCTAGTAGGCTTATTTCTAATCTGACTCATATTAGTAGTAGGTTTGAGCTTAATATAGTTACGATTGGTCCCAGTAGAATAGTTATAGAAATAATTAGAAGTGTTGTGGGATTAATTAGTATGGGAGGGGTTTAAACCAACATTTTCGGGGTATGGGCCAGATAGCTTTATTAGCTGACCTTACTTGATTAGGATGGGGTGTATAGGTAGCACGTAGAATTTTGAGTTCTTAAGTACAGGTTCAATTCCTGTTGTCCTAGAAATAAAAGGATTAGGGCCTTTATAATTTACTCTATCAAAGTAACTCTTTTGTCAGACATATTTCTAAGTGTAGGGAGGGATGCTTGAAAGGAAGATTGGTAGTGAAATATATCATATGCATAGTGCCAGTGTTAGGGGTAGAAAATTTTTTCATAGAAGGTGTATTAGGTGGTCATATCGGAATCGAGGGTAGGAGGCTCGTACTCATAGGAATAGGGAGATTAAAACTAGGGTTTTTATTATGAATTCTGTGGTGAATATTTCTGGGTGGCTGGTGTTGAATATAGGGGCCATGAATAAAATGGAAGAATGGGCATTTATGAGAATAATGTTGGTGTACTCTGCTATGAAGAATAGGGCGAAGGGGCCAGCAGAGTATTCTATGTTGAATCCGGAGACTAAATTATAAGTGTATAAGGTGTGATGCACAGAACAATTAAGGCTGGTTTCTGCTCTTTGTATGAAAAGAAAGAAAAGACATCTGTAAATCTTCATTCATGCCATATGAAGAATGACATCTAATAGTAATTCATAGAGGTTCTGTAGCCAACAAAAAACATTGTCTATGTCTAGACATTCATGTCTCAGCCAGTCTCCAAGCTATTCCTATATAGTGGGATTAGCAATAATGTTACTTGCTTGATCTGCAGTTTAAATTCTTCACATCCTAATTGTATCCCCCTCCCTCATTCCCTCCCAATCACCCACCACAATCTCATCCCCTTATCCCTCCCTCCCTTAGTACTCAGAAAGGGGAGCCTTCTTCCCCTAACATCTGACCTCAGCCTATCAAGTCTCATCAATACTACCTGTAACATCTTACTCTGTAGCCTGGCAAGGTCATATTGCCAAGGAGGAGTGATCTAAGTTCAGGGGCCAGAGTACATGTCCAAAGTATTCCTTACTCTCCACATGTGGGATGCACATGGATACTGTGCTACTACATCTGAGCAGAGGGTCAAGGTCCACATCATACACGGTCCTTGGTTGATGTTTCATTCTCTGTGTTGTAATGTAGTTATCCTGTATTATGTGGCTAATATCTGCTTATGAGTGAGTATATACCATGTGCATCTTCCTGGTTCTGGGTTAACTCACTCAGGATGATCTTTCTGAGTTCCATCCATTTGCCTGCAAACTTCAACATTTCCTTGTTTTTAATAGCTGAATAGTATTCCATTGTGTAAATATACCACAGTTTCTTTATCCATTCTTCAGTTGAGGGACATCTAGGTTGTTTCTAGATTCTAGCTATTATGAGTAAAGCTGCTATGAACATAGTTGACCAAATATACTTGTCCTTGTCGTATGGTGGAACATCTTTTGCATATATTCCCAGGAGTGGTACAGCTGGATCCTGAGGTAGAGTACTTCCTGATTTCCTGAGAAAGTACCAGATTGATTTCCAAAGTGGTTGTATAAGTTTGCACTCCCATCAGCAATAGAGGAGTGTTCCCCTTTCTCCACATCCTCACCAGCATGTGCTGTCACCTGAGTTTTTTATTTTAGCCATTTGGATAGGTGTAAGATAGAATCTCAGAGTTGTTTTGAGTTGCATTTCCCTGATAACTAGGAATATTGAGCATTTCTTAAAGTGTTTCTCAGTCTTTATATATTCCTCTGTTGAGAATTCTTTTTAGTTCTGTACCCTAATATTAACTGGATTATTTGGATTGGTGGTATTTAATTTCTTGTGTTCTTGGTATATTTTGGATATTAGCCCTTTGTCAGATGAAGGATTGGTGAAGATCTTTTCCCAGTCTTTAGGCTGTCATTTTGTTCTGTTGACAGTGTCCTTCATCCTACATAAGTTTTTCAATTTCATGAGGTCCCATTTATTAATGATTGATCTTAGGGTCTGAGCTGTTGGTGTTCTTTTCAGGAAGTTGTCTCCTGAGCCAATGAGCTCAAGGCTCTTTATCACTTTTTCTTCTAACAGATTTAGTGTGTCTGGTTTTATGTTGAAGTCTTTAATCCATTTGGACTTCAGTTTTGTGCAGGGTGATAGATATGGATTTATTTGCATTTTTCTACCTGTATCCATCCACTTAGACCAGCACTGTGTGTTGAAGATACTATCTTTTTTCCATTGTATGGATTTGGCTTCTTTGTCAAAAATCCAGCATCCATAGGTATGTGGGTCTTTACTTCTGGGTCTTCAATTCGATTCCATTGATCAACCAGAATATTTCTATGCCAGTACTATGGTGTTTTTGTTACTGTTGCTCTATAGCATAGCTTGAGATCTGGGATGGAGATTCCTCCAGGATATCTTTTATTGTACAGAATCATTTTTATTATTCTGGGTTTTTTGTTTTTCCATATGAAGTTGAGAATTCATCTTTCAAGGTTGATAAAGACTTGTTTGCATATTTTGATGGGAATTGCATTGAATCTGTAGATTGCTTTTGGTAAGGTGACCATTTTTACTATATTGGTTTTCCTAATCCATGAGCATGGGAGATCTTTCCATCTTCTGAAATCTTCTTCATATTTTTATTCGGAGATTTGAAGTTTTTTTCATACAAATCTTTCACTTTCTTGGTTAGAGTTACACCAAGATACTTTATACTATTTGTGGCTATTGTGAAGTGTGTAGTTTCTGTACCTTCCTTCTCATCCTGATTGTCACTTGTATAACAGGATGACTACAGGGGTTTTTTTAGTTGATTTTGTATCCAGCCACTTTGCTGAAGGAGTTTATCATCTGTAGGAGTTTCTTGATAGAATTTTTGGGGTGACTTATGTATACTATCACATCATTTGCAAAGAGTAATAGTTTTAGTTCTTTTGTGATTTGTATTCCCTTGATCTCCTTTAGTTGTTTGATTTCTCTAGCTAAGACGTTGAGTACTATATTGAAGTGATACAGAGAGAATGGACATCCTTGTCTTGTCCCTGATTTCAGCTGAATTGATTTAAGTTTCTCTCTATTTAGTTTGATGTTGACTATAGGCTTGTTGTATATTGTCTTTTTATGTTTAAGTATGTGCCTTGTATCCCTGTTCTCTCCAGGACTTTTAACATGAATGTGTGTTTGATTTTGTTGTATGACTTTTCCACATCTAAGGAGATGATTATGTGGGTTTTTTCTTTCAGTTTGTTTATATGATGAATTACATTGATGGATTTCTGTATATTGAACCACCCCTGCATGCCTGGAATGAAGCCTACTTGGTCATGGTGAATGATAGTTTTGATGTGTTCTTGAATTTAGTTTGTGAGTATTTTATTGAGTATTTTTGCATCAATGTTCATAAGAGAAATTGGTCTGAAATTCTCTTTCTTTGTTCAGTCTTTCTATGGTTTAGGTATCAAGGTGACTGTGGCCTCATAGAATGAGTTTGGTAATATTCCTTCTGTTTCTATTTTACAGAATAGTTTGAAGAGAATTGGTTTTAGCTCTTTTCTGATGGTCTGGTAGAATTCTGCACTGAATCCATCTGGTTCTAGGCTTTCTTTTAGTTTGGAGACTTTTGATGGCTGCCTCTATTTCCTTACATGTGATAGGACTATTCAATTTGTTTACTTGATCTTGATTCAATTTTGGTAGTTGGTAGTTACCTAGAAAATCATCCATTTCACTTAGGTTTTCAAATGTTGTGGCACATAGGCTTTTGAATACTACTCAGCTATTAAAACAAGAACATGTTGAAATTTACAGGCAAATGGATGGAACTAGAAATGATCATCCTGAGTGAGGTAACCCAGACCCAGAAAAACATTCATGGTATCAATTCACTTATTAGTGGATATGAGCCAAACATAGATGTTATTTGAGAGTTTCTTCTCAGCAGAGTATTGGGACAGATGTTGGTACTCACTGATGGACTCCAGGTGAGAGTGGTATTGAAGAATGGGGGGATGGAAGGATTCAGAGGGCTCAGGAGCACCACAATATCATTAAGGCTGGAGGATCTGGACCTAGAGGGAGGCTTACAAACTGCTATACTAACCAAGAACAATGCATGCAGTAAAGCTAGACCCCTGTTCAGATCTAGGCAATGGAGAGTTCATTATCTTTGGTTGTGGGGATGGAGGGAGGGAACTGCCTCTGACATGAACTCTGTTGTCCCCAATTTGATCACTTCCCCTTGGTGGGGAGGCTCAGCAGCCTACTGAGGAAGGGGAAGCAGGCTATCTGAATGAGACATGGTAGGTAGTGATCATATGGTGGGGGAGGAAGCCCTCTTTTATCAGAGGTCTAGGGGAGGGGAATAGGGCAAAAAGAGGGAACAGGAAATACAAGTGAGTGGATAACAATCAGGATGTAATATAAAAAATTTATAATGAAAAAGGAAATGTATAGCTCTAGGTGCCTACTTTAATAATTAAAAAACAGAAAGTAAAATAAGTAGCTTAACTATGCAATTAACATGCTTTAAAAATGTCAGAAACAGGAATCTCGATACCTGATCTCAAGCTGCACTATAAAGCAACAGTAATTAAAACAGCATGGGAATCCAAGATCGTGGCGAGCAGTGTGGACCGTGTTTGGAAGTTCCATTGAACAATTCAGGGAATTGCACAGAATTCTGAGCCAGGAACACCAAGGTCCCGACATCGCGACAGCAGGAGTGCTCCACGGCTCGGAGGGACCAGGGTGCAGAGGACCTGCTTGCCCCTGCACACGGGAGTAGTGCAGATTTTCTCGGATCAGATCAGCAGCGGCGGCACCAGCAGCACCAGCGGCACCAGTGCACCAGTGGCAGCGGCTGAGGTTTGCAGCTCAGAGCCTTCCGGTGGAGGCGGTTAGTGTGGTGGCTGGTGGAAGATGCTGCAGGAGAGGGGACTCTGGACAGGATTTGGGTCGTGTGGTGCCTTGTGACCCAAACTGGACTCGGCGGACAGTTCAGTCACAGAGTCCCGGGTACAGCTCAGTGCGCAGTGCTGTGGGGACGCTGGTTCGGCGCAGCAAGCAATTCTGCCCGAGGCACCAGCTCAGCGCAGCCACAGCTCCCCTGCTGTGACACAGGCTGGGCAGAGTGCTCAGGTCCACCATAGGCATCACCTCAGCGCAGCCGCAGTTCTCCTGCTCTGACACGGGCTGGGCAGAGAGCTCAGTTCCACCCTAGGCACCAGCTCGGCGCGGCCAAAAATCTCCTGCTGTGACGCAGGCTGGGTGGAGAGCTCAGTTCCCCCGAAAGTGGTAGCTCACATCAACGAGCAGTTCTGCCAAAGACACTAGCTCAGCTAAGCGGGCACGCAGGTTCAGCCCAGATGCCCTAGCTGGACTTGTCCGGCAAATTAGGCCCAGAGATTCTAGCTGAGCTGTGCACACAGGCTCGGTGGCCCCAAGACTCTGGCTGGACTATCCACGCAGTATAGGCCTGGATTCCCTGGCTGAATTCAGCGTGCAGTGTGGGTCCATAGTCCCTGGCTGAGCTTGGTGCACAATTCTGCCCTGGAGGCTCGGGTGGAGCTCGGCATGCAGTTTAGGGCCAGAGTCCCTAACCATGATGGCAGACAGATTGGACCCAGAGACTCTAGTAGAGCTTTTGGCACAGTCCCGGCTCTATGACTCTTGTTGGACACAGTGTGCAGTTTGATCCAGAATTCCTAGCTGAGCTGGGCAGAAGGTTCGGGCCTGAGTCAATAACTGACCACAGCAGGCACTTTGGGCCAAAAGCCCCTAGCTGAGCTTGGTGGGCAGTCCCAGACCAAAAATTCTGGCTGGACCCTGTGTGCATTTTGTGCCCAGAATTCCTAGCTGAGCTCGGCAGACGGTTCAGGCCCAGAGATTCTAGCTGAGCTCAGCGGGTGGTTCGGGCCCAGTGTCCCTGGCTGGACTTGGCAGGGAAACCAGAAGGCTGTGGATACCTTGGCCTGACCCAACACTCATCCAGAGACCCAGAATGATTACAGGACCCACAGCACAGGGGAGCTGAGGATCACTGGCTGTGAGAGCCCAAAACAACAGGGCTAACCTCCTGCCATCCACACCAGTGAAGCATCAGAGCTTCCAGCCTACAGAAATCGTGAGAAAACAAGTGAATCTATCATCAGACTCTCTCCATCCAACTCTGGAAGCTACCCAACAAAAACAAAGATGGCAAGATGTCTAAAGGACAGCATAAAAGCATATGCAAAAAACCCAAAAACAACTTGGCGTCTCCAGTTTCCAGCTAACCCAAAGAAAACAAGCCAGAGAACTCAAATAAAATGGAAATACAAGAAAATGACTGCAAATCCTTAATAATGAGCATATTAATGGAGGAAACAAATAAAATTCGTAATCAATTACAGGAAGACGCAGCCAAACAGATGAGAGACATAAAAGAAGCACATAGAGTGGAACTGGAAAAATTTCAGGAAAATGCAAACAACCATATGAAAGAAATAAATAAAATGGTTCAAGCTCTGAAGACCTATAAAGAGGCAATGGAAGAAACTCAGGAATATACAAACAATCAGATGAAAGAAATCAAAAAATCAGTTCAAGATCTTTAGACGAAAATGGATTCAATGATAAACACACAGACAGAAAAAAAACGAGAACGTGAGACCTCAGAGAAGAAGGCGAGCAACACAGAGGTGAGCTTTTCTAACAGAATCCAAGAGACGAAAGAACAAATCTCAGGTCTAGAAGTTACAATCACAGATCTTGAAGCAACCATTAAAGAAAATGCCACATCTGGAAAACCCCTGACACAAAACATCCAAGAAATTAAGGACACCATGAAAAGAAGAAATCTGAGGATAAGAGGCGTTGAAGAAAGAAAAGATATCAGACTCCAAGGCCCAGAAACTATTCTCAACAAAATCACAGAAGAAAATTTCCCCAATCTAAAGAAAGAGATGCCTATAAACATACAAGAGGCCTACAGAACACCAAATAGAATTGACCAGAAAAGGAAAACCACCCATCACATAATAATCAAAACACAAAACATACAGAACAAAGAAAAAATTTAAAAGCTGCAAGGGAAAAGGGCCAAATAACATTTAATGGTGAACCTATCAGAATTAAACCCGACTTCTCAGCAGAGACCATAAAAGCCAGAAGAGCCTGGACAGAGATCCTGCAAACCCTAAGAGACCAAAGATGCCAGGACAGACTACTTTACCCAGCAAAACTATCAATAACCATTGATGGAGAAAACAAAATATTCCATGACAAAAACAAATTCAAACAGTACGTATCCACAAATCCAGCTTTACAGAAGGTACTAGAAGGAAAACTCCACCCCAAAGGGTCAAGCTACAACCAAAACTACCCAGGAAATAGGTAACTATACCATGGCAAAAACACAACTACACAAACGCTTGATTGGAAACAACATCAAAATGAAGACTCTTAACAGTTACTGGTGGTTAATATCTCTCAACATCAATGGTCTCAATTCTCCAATAAAAAGACACAGACTAACTGAATGAGTGCATAAACAAGATCCAACATTCTTCTGCAATCAAGAAACACATCTCACCTATAACAATAGGCATTACCTCAGGGTAAAAGGTTGGAAAAAAATATTCCAAGCAAATGGTCACAAGAAGCAAGCAGGCATAGCCATTTTAATATCAAACAAGATAGACTTTCAACCAAAATTAATCAAAAGGGATGCAGAAGGACACTTCATACTCATCAAAGGTAAAGTCAACCAAGATGACATCACAATTCTGAACATCTATGCTCCCAATACAAGGGCACCCACATTTGTAAAAGATCTGCTAAAAAAACTTAATCCACACATCGATCTCCACACAATAATAGTGGTAGACTTCAACACCCCACTCTCACTGAAGGATAAGTCATAGAAACAGAAACTAAGCCGAGAAATAACATCATTAACCAATGCCATGGGTCAAATGGATCTAATAGATATCTATAGAACCTTTCCCCCAAAGAAGAAAGAATATACCTTCTTCTCTGCACCCCATGGAACCTTCTCCAAAATTAATCACATCGTAGGTCACAAAGCAGGCCTCAACAGATAAAAGTGGATTGAAATAATACCTTGTATCCTATCAGATCACCATGCTCTTAGGCTGCAATTCAACAACAACAGAAACAACAAAAAGCCTACACGTACGTGGAAACTAAACTCTCTGTTAAATGACACTTGGGTCAGGGAAGAAATAAAGAAATCAGGGAATTTCTGAAATTCAATGAAAATGAAGGAATGACATAGCGAATTTGTGGGATACATTGAAAGCAGTGTTAAGAGGAAAATCCATAGCACTCAGTGCCTTTAAACAGAAATTGGAAACATTGCACATAAGCAACTTAACAAAACAGCTGGAAGCCCTAGAAAAAAAGAAGTAGAAACACCCAAAAGGTGTAGACATCTGGAAATAATCAAACTCAGGGCTGAAATTAACAAATTAAAAACTAAGAAAACAGTCCAAAGAATCAACAAAACCAAGAGCTGGTTCTTTGAGAAAATCAACAAGATAGACAGACCATTAGCCAAACTAACTAAAAGGCAGAGAGACAGTATTGAAATCAACAAAATCAGAAATGAAAAGGGAGACATAACAACAGACACTGAAGAAATACAAAGAATCATAAGATCCTACTTTGAAGGCATATATGCCACAAAATTTGAAAATCTAAGGGAAATGGATGATTTTCTTGATCAATTTCACTTGCCAAAGTTGACTGAAGAACAGATAAACAAGCTAAATAGTCCCATTTCCCCTACAGAAATAGAAGCAATCACTGATAGTCTCCCAACCAAAAAAAGCCCAGGGCCAGATGGTTTCAGTGCAGAATTCTACCAGACCTTCAAGGGCAAGCTAATACCGATATTCTTCAAGCTACTCCAAAAGATAGAAATGGATGGAACATTACCAAATTCATTCTATGAGGCCATAGTCACGTTGATACCTAAACCTCACAAAGGCTCAACAAAGAAAAAGAATTTCAGACCAAATTCTTTTATGAACATCAATGCAAAAATACTAAATAAAATTCTTGCAAAACGAATACAAGAACACATATAGGATATCATTCAACATGACCAAGTAGGCTTCATTCCAGGCATGCAGGGATGGTTTAATATACGGAAATCCATCAATGTAATCCACCATATAAACAAACTGAAAATAAAAAACCACATGATCATCTCTTTAGATGCAGAGAAAGCACTTGATAAAACCCAACACCCATTCATATTTAAAGTTTTAGAGAGATCGGAGATACAGGCACTTTCCTCAACATAATAAAGGCTATATACAGCAAGCCAATAGCCAAAATCAAAGTAAATGGTGAGATACTCAGGAAATTCCTCTAAAATCAGGAACAAGGCAAAGCTGCCCACTCTCTCCATATCTCTTCAATATAGTACTCGAAGTTCTCGCCAGAGCAATAAGACAACAAAAGGAGATCAAGGGTATCCAAATGGGAAAGAAGGAATTCAAACTATCCCTATTTGCAGAGGATATGATAGTGCACATAAGAGACCCTCAAAATTCCACCAGAGAACTCCTACAGCTGATCAACATTTCAGCAATTTGGCTGGATACAAAAGTAACTCAAAAAACTCTATAGCCTTCCTATACACAAATGACAGGCTTGCAGAGGAAGAAATTAGGAAAGCCATACCCTTCACATTAGCCACAAGCAATATAAAATATCTAGGAGTTACTCTAACTAAGCAAGTGAAGGACTTGTTTGAAAAAAATTTCAAAACTCTGAAGAAGGAGATTGAAGATGACATGAGAAGATGGAAGGATCTTCCTTGCTCATGGATCGGGAGAATTAACATAGTAAAAATGGCCATCCTACCAAAAGCAATCTACAGATTCAATGCAATTCCTATCAAAATACCTACACAATTTTTTAAAGACATTGAAAATTCAATTCTGAACTTCACATGGAAAAACAAAAACCCAGAATAGCAAAAACGATCTTGTACAATAACAGTTGCTCTGGAGGAATCTCCTTACCGGATCTCAAATTGTACTATAAAGCAATAGTAATTAAAACAGCATGGCACTGTCACAGCAACAGACTGGTTGAGCAGAGGAATCGAATTGAAGACCCAGATATGAATCCACACACATATGGTCACTTGATTTTTGACAAAGAAGCCAAATCCATTCAATGGAAAAAGGATAGCATCTTCAACAAATGGTGCTGGTCTAACTGGATGTCTATGTGTAAAAAAATGCAACTGGACCCATATTTGTCACCTTGCACAAAACTCAAATCCAAGTGGACCTCAACATAAAACCAGAGACACTAAGTCAGTTAGAAGAATAAGTGGGGAAGATCCTGGAACATATTGGCACAGGAGACAACTTCCTGAACAGAACACCAACAGCCCAGGCTTTAAGATCAACAATTAATAAATGGGACCTCATCAGACTGAGAAGCTTCTGTAAGGCTGGAGACACTGTCAAGAGAACAAAGCGACAGCCTACGGACTGGCAAAAGATCTTCATCAAGCCTATATCTGACAAAGGTCTAATATCCAAAATATATAAAGAACTCAAGAAATTAAACACCACCAAACCAAATAACCCAATTGAGAAATGGGGCTTGGAACTAAACAGAGAATTCTCAACAGAGGAATATCAAATGGCTGAGAAACACTTAAAGAAATGCTCAACCTCCTTAGTCATCAGGGAAATGCAAATGAAAACAACTCTGAGATTCCATCTTACACCCATCAGAATGGCTAAGATAAAAAACTCAAGCGACACCACATGCTGGAGAGGATGTGGAGAGAGAGGAACACTCCTTCTTTGCTGGTGGGAATGCAAACTAGTACAGCCACTTTGGAAATCTATCTGGTGCTATCTCAGAAAACTGGGAATAGTGCTTCCTCAAGACCCACTATTCCACTCCTTGGAATATACCCAGAAGATGCTCCAGCACACAACAAGAACATTTGCTCAACCATGTTCATAGCTGCCTTATTCACAATAGCCAGATCATGGAAACAGCCTACATGTCCCTCAGTAGAAGAATGGGTAAAGAAACTGTGGTACATCTACACTATGGAATACTACTCAGCTTTTATAAACAAGGAATTGCCGAAATTTGTGGACAAGTAGATTGAGGTAGAAATGATCATAATGAGTGAGTTAATCCAGAAGTCGAAAGACTCAAATGGTATCTACTCACTTATATCTGCATACTAGCCCAATGGGCATGTCCCATGAAAGCCTTCACTTACCAGGAAACTAGGACAGAGGGGAGGACATCCTATTGTGACTCTAGATGAGAGAACCATGTGAGAATAGCAATGTAGAAGCATCCAGTGGGTCCTAGAAACCTACAAGTAGAACATTATGATAGGCAGATTTGGGCCAAGGGGTCCCGCTCAAACTAAGGCACCAGCCAAGGACAATACAGGCGGTAAACTTTAAACCCCTACCCAGATCTAGCCAATGGTCAGAACAGTCTCCACACTTGAGTGGAGAGTGGGATATGACTTTCTCACGTACTCTGGTGCCTCATATTTGACCATGTCCCCTGGAGGGGGAGACCTGGTGGCACTCAGAGGAAGGACAGCAGGTCACCAAGAAGAGACTTGATTCCCTATGAGTATATACAGGGGGAAGTAATCCCTCTCAGGAACAGTCATAGGGGAGGGGAATAAGGGGAAAATGGGAGGGAGGGGAGAATGGGAGGATACAAGGGATGGGATAACCATTGAGATGTAACAAGAATAAATTAATAAAAAAAAGAAAAGAAAAAAGAAACAAAAAATAACAGGCATCTGTGTTTGTGAGTGATATTTTAGTGGGTTAGTGGGTTTAATAATAACTGGCACAGTAATTATATCTATTAATAGTAAGTACTAATAACCAATTTTCTACAACATAGAGCTCCTTGAATGAAATAGTAGCCTTTCCTCCCTGAGGAAGGAATTTACTAAAGTACCTAGATATTTAATATTAGCTTTTATCACATCTTTCCCTTGAGGGACCCATGGCCGTGTGCATGGTGAATAGGAAACAATTAAAATTTCTGGGGATATTTCATACTGATTTGAATTGACATTTAAGTATGGGGCTTAAAGGAGTCAGGTGATTAGTGGAATTTTGGCTGAAGTCCAACTCACAATGGGTCCCTGGAGTCATCCTGTGTGTTGTTTCCCATTGTTACAGAATGTACAATTGGGATATATACTTATAGCGATTGACAGAATTCTCACATTGGTTTCTTGACCAGTGAAGTTAGGGCTATTATGGTTGGAAATGCCAAATAGAAGCCATTGGAGTTGCCTCTACCATGGCAAATAGTGAACCAAAAACAACCATGGAGGAATTGCAGAAATCTGTGTAATCACCAAGGACTTAAAAGATGCAGAGGTAGTGGCTCCTGACATACCATCCTTTATCTTTCCTATGTGGCCCCCAGAAGACAGATGGATGATGGAGAATGAAAAAATTCAGACTTAATGAAGTAGTAAGTCCAATTAGAGCTGCTTTTCTTGATGTGGTGTTCTTACTTGAGCAGATTATCACATTTCCTGTTACATAGCTTGCAGATATTGACCTAGAAATATCTTTCTTGCTTTTATCTTCATACCTGTCCATAAAGATTTGTTTTCATCTGGCAAGGACAGCAATCTATCTATCTATCTATCTATCTATCTATCTATCTATCTATCGAGACAGGATTTCTCTGTGTAGCCCTGGATGTCCTAAAACTTGATCTGTAAACCAGGCTGGCCTTGAGCTGACAAAGATCTGCCTGCTTCTGCCTCCTGAGTTCTGGGATTAAAGATGTGTGCCACCAAGACCCAGCTTACTTTTATAGTTTTACCTCAAAGGTATATTAACTCTGTCTCTAATCATCTGTTTCCTTTTGAAAAATATCACACTAGTTCACTATTTTGATAACATTATGTTGATTGTATCAACTGATCCGGAGGTAGTAAGCATGTTGGATAGTTGGTAATACATGTGCACATCAAAGAGTAAGAAATATGATAAATCCAACCAAACTTCATGGGCCTTTTACATTATTGGAAATTTTAGGAGTCCAGTGGTGTGGGGCACACAGAGATAGTCCTTCTAAAGTGGGAGAAAAGTTGCTGTACCTGGCCTCTCCTACCACCAAGAAGGAAGAACAATGCTTAATAAACTCATTTGGATTTTCGGGACAGAACATTCCTTACTTAGGTGTTACCAAGTGACTTTGAAAGCTGCTATCTTTGAATAGGGCCTGGAACAGGAGGCTCTTAAACAGGCATAGGGTATTCTAATATGTGGACCATATGATCCAGCAGACCTGATGGTAACAGTGATGGTATCAGTGGCATATAGTGATGCTGTCTGGAGCCTTTGGAAAGCCCCTGTAAGTGACTGATGAGACCCTTGGGATTTTGGATCAAGTGTCTATCATCATGTGCAGACATCTATACTCCCTGTGAGAGACAGCTCTTGGTCTGCTATTTGATGTTAATGGAAACTGAGTATCTGACAATATTGATGATGGGTAACCAATTATCATGTGACCTTATGAGCTAGGTATTATTTGACCAACTATGCCATAAAGTAGGATGTTCACAGCAGCAAGTGTATAAGTGGAAGTGGTGTATAAGTGATTCACCCTTAGCAGGCCCATAAGGGTACAAGCAAGTTACATGAAGAAGTTGCCCAAATACCTTGGGTTGCTTTCTGCTCCCTAGCATGAACCTGTACACTCATGGGCTGTTCACTATGACCAAATGAATGATGTTGAGAAGACTAAGGTATGGTTTACTGATGGTTCTGCATACTCTGCAGGCACACACCTAACTGTATCTGGACATCTGCAGCATTACAGTTCCTTTCTGGGACAACCCTCCAAAGGACACATGAAAAGCAGAACTTTGGGCAATACACTTGATTGTACATTTTGTTTGGAAGGAGAAATAGCCAAATTATGATTTTTGCTGATTCACTTACATGAATCCCAGTTGGATGCTCAGGGATTTGAAAACAGCACAATTGAAAAATTGGTAAGAAAACCATTTGGGAAAGAAGTATGTGAACAGATCTGTTTCAATGGGCAAAGGATGAGCAGATATGTGTGTACCACATAAATATTCATCAAAATGACTTCAGCAGAGGAATTAAATAACCAAATCAATAAGATGAATTGTTCTGGACAGTTGACTTCTATTCCCAGCCATTCTTGGCATTGTCCAGTGAACCTATGAATAAAAAAGCCATGATGGCAGAGATAGAAATTATGCATGTGCTTGACAATACGGACTCTTAGGAGACAACCACTGCTGAACTAGCTGAACCGCAATCTCTCTCCCTTCTCCCCACACCTCTGTCTCATGTGTATCGTTTATCAGTACTGATCCCATAGAGAACCTTAATACCTATCACCTTATAAAGCCACCATTTGGAGTCCTAATAAAAACAATCTGACCCTATGAGAGACATTGGCACTCAAAACACCCTACTCTTTCATAACCATTGTCATATATTAATGCGACATGTTAACCCAACTTTAATAAAAAGTCCTTATAGTATTTTGCCATCTCAAATATATTTAAAGGTCCAAAGTCTCTTCTGATACTCAAAGCAAGCTCTTAATTGAAGCTCCTTGAAAAGCCCAAACACAAATTACACCTTGCAACAAAGATGATATAGAATATGCCATTCTGAAAGGGAGAAGGAGCACGCCAACACAGTTCTAAGCCAGAGGGAGGCCAGGGCCCAGCACATGTCCAGTGTCAGGGCCTGAGAGGCTCCATGCTTGAAGCCTGGCTGACTGCGGCACACATTTCTCTCTCAGGCTGGTTGTACTCCCCACATGCCCTCATTGTTGGCCAATATCCAACAGGACTGGTGAACCTTCCATCTTAGAGTCTTCACTGCAACCCAGGCTTCACTTTCACACTCTTACAAAACTGCCTCTCGGGGGCCTCTACCCTGCCAGGCCTTTCACACAAAGACTCCCTTGCCTCAGGCTGGCCGGCCACAGAAGCTCTCTGAAACCACGGAGAAAGAATTTACTACCCTTTCATGTTGTATTCTTAAAATCTTTAAAGCCAGTGCCATGTAAATGACAGGGCCAAGTACAACGGCAGCTTGGGATGGACCCTCATGCCCTTGAATTACTTTATCAGCAGCTTTTCTTTGAACTTTTTTTTTTCCTAGGAGGAGAAAAGTTCCTTTCACAATCTGGAAGGTTGCTTGTTGGGGTCTTGTCGTGAGGGCACTCTTACCTATGTTCCTGTCCTTAATGGGACTAAGATCCTTAACAGTTGCAGCCTTTCTTCCAGCACATGGCTGTAACATTAAATATTACAGGGCTCTACTTCTTTCCAAACTGTATATGTTCTAATTTTTTCTTTCTGCACATTGTGTTTTATTGGAAACCTGCATAAATGTTATTGGTTATAATCATGCCACTAATTTTCTTTATTTTTTTTAAAGATTTATTTATTACATATACAGTGTTCTGCTTGTATGTACACCTGCACACCAGAAGAGGGCACCAGATCTCATTATAGATGGTTGTAAGCCACCATGTGGTTGCTGGGAATTGAACTCAGGAGCTCTGGAAGAGCAGGCAGTGCTCTTAACCCCTGAGCCATCTCAGGACAAGGAAAATCAGTGGCATGTTTATGGTTGTGAGTCTAGCCTTTAACGGCTGAGCCATGGGCTGGAGATGGCTCAGCCGTTAAAGGCTAGGCTCACAACCATAAACATGCCACTGATTTTCATTGTCCTGAAATTTCCTCTGCCAAAAGACTATTCTGTTGCCTTTTAATTTGCCCTTGAGAAAGTTTTTAGGACGAGAGCAAAAGGTAGCCAAGTTTTTTGCCAAAATATCATAGGGATGGTCTGAGTCTGAGTACTGTTTTTTTTTCCTGTTTTTGTTTTATTTTTTTAATTTTTATTTTAATTGTATTAATTTATTCAGATTACAACTCAATTATTATCTCATCACTTGTATCCTCCCATTCCTCCCTCCCTCCCGCTTTCACCCAATTCCCCTCTCCTAGGTCTATGACTGAGGGGGACCTCCTCCCCAACTATATGGTCATAGGCTATCAAGTCTCATCTTGGTAGCCTGCTTATTCTTTCTTTGAGTGCCACCAGGCCTCTCCAGCAAGGGGAGGTGGTCAAATATGGATTGTGGATAATGTCCTGTCCATTGGGGAGATCATAGTAGGGTTCAATGTTTACTATTGTATTGTCTTTGGTTAGTGCAGTAGTTTGAGCAGACCCTCCTGGCCCCTATCCACTCATCATGACGCTCTTCTTGTAGATTTCTAGGACCTTCTGGGTTCTTCTATTTCCCCATATCCTGTATTTCTTTTACCTAGAGCCTCAGTAGGATGTCTTCACATCTATGCCAGTCTCTTGGTAAGTGAAGACTTTCATGGGAGGTGCCTTTTGGGCTAGTGCCCAATTATAAGTGAGTATATATCATGTGAATCTTTCTGCTTCTGGGTTAACTCACTCATTGCTAAACCATGTTCATAGCATCCTTATTTATAATAGCCAGAACCTGGAAACAGCCTAAATGTCCCTCAGTTGAAGAATGGATAGAGAAACTGTGGTACATTTACACTATGGAATACTACTCAGCTATTAAAAACAAGGAAATCCAAAAATTTGTGGACAAATGGATGGGACTAGAAATGATCATACTGAGTACTGTTAAAGGACCTACATTCCTTTTTATACCTCTTGGGACAGGCCTCAGTAATCTATTTGCTCTCAGCACAACTGTCTTCCTGGCCCCTACTAGGTTAGCTAAGTAAGACAGTTCTGCTTACAGCATTCAACTATTTTTCAAGTCCACAGTTGTAAAGTCTTCCACAGTTCTAAAAAAAACCCAACATAGTTAGGGCCTTCCCAGAGACAATTCATTTTCTGATACCAGCTTCTGCATTAGTTATTTTCTTTTGATGTGATAAAAATACCACAACCAAAAGCAAGTTATAGAAGAAAGATTCTATATTGTCTCACAGCTCCAGATGGGCAAGAGTCCATCATGGCAAGGCAGAGGTATGGTACAAGCTGAAGATATGGTACCCAGAGGAGCAAGCAGAGGAAAACACTGAAAATAAAGTTTTGCTCTGAACTCTGAAAGAACACTCCCAATAATGTACTTTTTCTAGCAAGTCTTCTCCACCTCTTCAGACAGTTACCAATTGGGAACTTGGTGTTTAAATACTTAAATCCTTGGGGAATATTTTTATTGAAAACACAACACTTGCTCATGGAACAGTAAAATTATTATGAAAATAACTACCCTACCAAGAGCAATTTAAAGATTCAATGCAATCACAATCAAAATTCCCACGAGATTCTTCACATAAATAAAAAAAAAGGGGGGAGGGAAGGAAAGGAAATTCAAAGAGACGCACAAAAGACCTTGGATATTCAAAGAAATCCTGAGCAAAAAGAACAATTCTAGAGTGATTACCAAATCATATTTCAACCATATTATAGTAATAAAACAGTATGATGTGAAGACAAAAACGTTGGCACAAAACAGAAGACTCAAACCTGAGAGCACACTTTTACACATATTTCACATTTGACAAATATTTAAAAAAATAAACTCAGTATTTTCAAAAAAAATTGTAACAGGAAAATTGGATGTTCACATATACAATAATGAAACTAGACCCATACCTTTCACCCTACACAAAATTAACTCCAAGTGTATTAGAGACCTCAATATTAAACTTGAAGCTGAACTGCTAGGTAGTACCCAGAAAAAAAAAAAGGTACTGTATAGGATTCCATTTGTTTAGGAATTCTGGCCAACAATTAACAAATGAGACCCCATAAAACTGAAATGCTCTGTAGAAGCAAATGATAAAATCAACAGAGTGAAGACAAAGCCCACAGGTAGAAGAAAATCTCTGCCAGCTGTAGAGCCAAAAGAGGATTCATACCCAGAATATATAAATATCTCAAAATAATTAAAAGAATCAAGAAATGAATTAAGTTTAGAATAGGATACGGATCTGAACAGAGAGTTCACAATAGGAATTACCAAGAAATACCTAAGACTAAGTTTCAACATCCTTAGCAATCAGAGAAATAAAATCTAAAACTACTTTGAAATTTCATCCTATCCTAATTATACCGGGCAAGATCAAGAAAACATAGCAAACACTGGCAAGCAGAGGCACTTATTCCTTATTTCTGGGACCCTAAACTGATTTGACCACCATGAAGATAAGTTTGTCAAACTCTCAGAAAGGTAAAAATAAATTTACATATGATAAAGCTATAATACTGCCTAGACTATCACTAAAGTACTGGATATGGTACTACCAAGTTACTCAGCCATGTTCATTTCCACTGTATTAACATTACCCAGGACATGGAAACATTCTAGATGTCCATCAAATGAGAAATGGATAATATACATGTACATACATAGACAGAATGGAATTCTGTTCAGCTATAAAAAAAAAAAAACAAAATCATACAATTTGCAGATAAATGGATAGACCTGGAAAATCTATTGAACAGGGTAATCTGAATTCAGGAAGACAGAATGCAGAATACTTTCTATTGTTTGCGAATCCTACATCTGAAACTTTAAATGAGTATATAATCTGACCTAACTAACAAAGCAAGGATGATAGAAAAAAAAGAGGGAGCATGAAGTGAGGAGTGAGAAGGAGCTCTAGAAAGGAGGATAGGAGACACAAATGTTATGATGGGGAAAAGTGGGAAATTGTGGTGGCATTGTTTACTTTTGTTGATTAAGCCTTGTCTCTACAATGGCTAAGATGATTTCCAGAATATCCATAATCCTAGCATTTTAAAAATTGCATCTATTACTACATGCCACTGTTTTTCTTCTTTTGAGAAACAGACATTTTCAATTTCTTTATTTTTGAGATTATAACTACATCATTTCTACTGTCCTTTTCTTTTCTCACCCCTCCATACACCCCTACATGCCCTTTCAAATTCATATCCTATTTTTCATTACTTGTTGTTACATACATATATGTATATATATGTACTCCTTAGGTATAATGTTACTTATATGTATATTTCAAACGTTGGTCATTTGGTATTAGATAACCAATTGCTGTCTTGTTCCCTGAGAAAGACTATTTTCCCCACTTTCTGCATTCCTTGGTCGACTGTAGTTCTTTATTTAGGGTTGAGGCATCATGTGCCTCTGTCATGCGCTTTGGCATATTTATTGTTTTCTTTTTCAGCTCATGCTTATTTAGCCATGTTGGGGAGACTTTATGTACTTCTGCCCTTTAAAAAAAAACCCCACAGTTTCACAGCAAGCTCCCTGATTTTCAGGCTGTTACTATCTTCCCACCCTCTCTTCCACAACGTTCCCTGAGACTTAGGTGTAGGAATTGTTTTGTAGGTATATCCATTGGAACTTGGCTCCATAACTTCATTTTGATTGGTTGTGG
>CAJRSG010013381.1:219823-233230 GCA_907169655.1 Acomys percivali
TGATTATTCCAGGTAAGAAAATTTCAACTCTTCTTCTTCCTCAGGAAAACACCAAATGGCGTATGACACCGGTGCAGCAGGAAGAAACAAAGCCCAGGATTAGGAGGCTTCAGTGGCTTCTGTGGAGGATTCAGCTATGGACATGGTCGAGGCTATGGGGTTCGTGGAAGTAAAGCTGAAGACAAGGAGTTGATCCCGCCACCAAGCTGGACATCCTGGTTAAGGACATGAAGATCAAGTCCTTGGAGGAGTTTTATCTGTTCTCCCTAGCCATTAAGGAATCTGAGATTATTGACTTTTTCCTGGGCACATCCCTAAAGGATGAGATTCTCAAGATCATGCCAGTGCAGAAGCAGACATGGGCTGGCCAGCGGACCAGGTTCAAAGTTTTGTCACTATTGGGAACTACAATGGTCATGTTGGTCTTGGTGTTAAGTGCTCCAAGGAGGTAGCCACTGCTATCTGAGGGGCCATCGTCTTAGCCAAGCTTTCCATTGTCAGGCCTGTGTGGAGAGGCTACTGGGGGAACAAGATTGGCAAGCCACACCCTGTTCCACGCAAAGTGACAGGCCAATGTGGCTCTGTGTTGGTGCACCTCATCCTTTCCCCCAGAGACCCTGGCATTGTCTCTGCTCCTGTTCCCAAGACTACTGATGATGGCCGGTATTGATGACTACAATCAGCCAGGGGCTGTACTGCCACCCAGAGCAAGTTTGCCAAGGCTACCTTTGATGCCATCTTCAAGACCGACAGCTACCTGACACCTGACCTCTGGGAAGAAACTGTGTTCACCAAGTCTTCTTATCAGGAATTCACTGATTATGTTGTGAAAACCCACACCACAGTCTTTGTTCAGAGGACCCAGGGTCCAGCTGTGGCTACCACACAGGGGTTTTCATACAAGAAAAATAAAGTGAATTAACTCTGTTAAAAAAAGAAAAGAAAATATCAACTATATATGAATATTTATACCCAGACCTATGAGAATTATATGTTTATTTTGGCAATTAATAATATATTCCTTGTGACTTTTTGAGTGTCCTTGCAGTTATTTTACCCCCAGACATAATTAGATCCCCCTCTTTGCTCATTTTCCAAATCATATGAATTATACACTGTCATTCCCTTCTCTATTACTCTCCTATTCTCCTATGCTTTTTGCTTTCCTTGTTTCTGTTACTTCAAGATATGTACTCACATGTGAAGATTTGGTAGGAGCACTGGATGAGAAAGAACATGGACATTTGTTTTGGGTCTCGGCTGTCTCACTCAATACAATCTTTTCTAGTTCCATGTTCTTATCTGAAAAGTTCATAAATTCATTTTTCTTTACAGCCTAATATTCTATAGTGTATATGTACCATATTTTCATTATCCATTGTTGGTTGAAGGACATTTATATTGTTTGTACTTCCTAGCTTATTAAGTGTAAGAAACATGGTTGGGCAAGTGCCTGCAGTGTAAGATGTCAGGTCCTTTGGTTAGATGCCAAGGAATGGTGTAGTTGGTTATAGCATATATTTATTTTTACCTTTTTGAGAATTTTCCACACTGACTTTCATAGTTGATGCAGCACTCTGCAATCTCGTTGGTGAATGGGGGATCCCTTTTCCCTTTACAACCTGCAGCATTCATTGTCTATTGTTCTGTCAACCTTTGCCATTCTGACATGGTAAGATGAAATCCCAGAGGTTTTATTTTCCTATTATTCTTTTATTTTTCCATACAATATGTTCTAATTACAGTTTCCTTGCCTCCAATTCTGAGATCCTTCCCCTCTCCTCTCCCATCAGAATCCATATTCTTTCTGTCTCAAACAGAAACATCTAAACAGGCATATAAAATAATAAAATAAGATAAAACAAAAACATACTGAGTAGGTAAAAAGAGACAAAAAGGCATGAGAAATAAATGTAGACACAGAGACACGTGCACTCTTACACACAGAAATCCCATAAAACCACAAAACTTGGAGTCATAATATATAAGCAGAGAAGCTGTAAGGTTTAAAAAAAGTGTGTGGGGGGAGACAAAAATAATTCCAAAGATGTTATGAGTTTATTTGGCTATCTAGTGATGGACATGGGGCTCGGGCACTTTAGAGTGTTTTTTATCCCCAGTAAGGCTACATTGGAGAAATTTAACTTATCATTTGTTAGTAATCAATCGGAGATAGCTTTAGGGTTAGGAATGGGGCCTTATGTCCACTTTCCTTCTCAATTCTGGGACCCCGTCTCACCCAGACCTGTAAAGACTATGCATATTGCCTCAGTCTCTGTGAAATCTTATGTGCATTGGCCCTGCTGTGTTTAGAGAACCTTGTCTCCTTGGTGTCTTCCACTCGTGGTTCTTAAAATCTTTCTGACTTCTCTTCCACAGAGTTCCCTGAGCCCTGAGGGGGAAAAATTTGAATGAGATATCTCAGTTAGAACTGAGAGTCCAAGGTATCTTGATCGCTAGACCTTGTCCAGCTGTGGGTCTCTGTATTTGTTCCCATGTGCTGCAGGAAGAAGCTTCTCTGATGGTGTATGAACAAGGCACTGATCCATGAGTATAGCAGAATGACAGCAGCAGTCATTTTATGGCTACATTGTTTAAGCAGAAGAGGGTTATTTGGTTCTCCTATAGGTCCCTATGTGGTCTCAGGTTCTATGCCACCTGAGCAGTGTTGGAGATCAATCACATCTCATGGAGTAGGCCTCAAGTCTAGTCAGAGGTTACTCCTACAAGTACTGTGCCACTCTTACACTAATGTATCTTGCAGGCAGGTCATTATTGCACATCAAAAAGTTTGTGGCTGTGATGTTTACCTTTCTCCTTTGATATCATCAAGAGTATCTTCTAGTACCAGGAACACCAGTCAATGGGTGAAGAAACTACATAGGTACCAGCTCAAATTCTCTTTTGATTTACTGGTTTGGTATTATTCCATCTATTTTCTTGGTTAATTCTGGTTGAAGTTTTACTTCTATTGCCTTTGATAGGGCTCAATTTGTAGGTAGACACTATTTGAATTTGGTTTTATTATGGACCATTGTGACTAAAAGTTTTGCTGCCTATAGCAATCTGGACTGGCAACATATAACATCTGCACAATCCTATCTAGATTTTAGAGTTTATGTGGGAAAATGAGATTGTATTCTAATATATCTGTCTTTACATGTTGTTTGGTCTTCTTCCTTTGTGGCTTTTAATATTTTTTCCACTATACATTTATGTGCTGTGGGAAATTTCTTTTCTGGCCCAGCCTACTTGCAGTTCTATATGCTTCTTGTGCTCTGATAGATACCTCCTGCTTTAGGTTAGGAATTTTTTCTTCTATGATTTTGTTGAAAACATTTTCTGTGCCTCTGACTTGGGTTTCTTCTTCCCTTATTCCTGTATTTCATAGATTTGGTATCTTCAGTGTCCCAGATTCTTGGATGTTTTGTGTCAGTATTATTTTTAGATGTTAACATTTTCTTTGACAAGGTATCCATTCCATCTATCTTGTCTTCAGTGACTGAGATTCTCTCTTCCATCTCTTGACTTCTGTTGGTGAGGCTTGCCACTGAGGTTCTCATTCATTTGAGTTCTTGAATTTTTCATTTCCAGTTTTCCCTCACTTTTCATTTTTTATTGAATCAATATCCACTTTCACACCTTGAACTGTTTTTCTTATTCATTCAACTGTTTGTGTTTTCATGTATTTCACTTGTGGATTTATTCATATCCTCTTTAAGGACCTCTGACATATTCCTAAAGGCTATTTTGAAGTCCTTATCTCATACATTAGCTATAGTGCATTACTCAAGGCCTCCTGTAGTATGGTTGCTGGATTCTAGTGCAGACACATTGCACTGGCTGCTATTGTGGTTTTATGCTTTTGTCTAGGCATCTGGGTTGGGGATATTTGTAATTCTGGGTATTGATAGCTGGTCTTGTGTTTGGAGAAGGAGTTTTTGTTCTGTTTTCTTTTACCCTCTCTGGTTCTTAGGAGAGTGTGCTGGATATAGGTTGCCTGGTAGGCCATACTTCTGAGCTCCTACCAGGTGTGGCCACTGGGGGTATGGAAGAATATGTTTATGGATATTGGAAACTGATACTAAGGAAAAGGGGATGGGCTGACAGGAGGGAGGACATCCAGATGTGCCAGCAGGATCTGTGCAGAGAGGAAGAAGAGGCCATAACAAGTGGTCTGTTACAAAGATGGGGCTAAGACTGGGGAGCTAGAATTAAAGCGGAGGAAAGAGATTGAAGGTTGTCTGATTCTTTGGCTGTAGTGGGCTGCATATTCCGTGGAGTGCCTGTGAGAACTGACAGCTGAAACAAAGGGGTAGTGAAAGAAGGCTGATTCATGGCAGACCTGTCAAAGTTGTTTTGACTTGTGTTTCTCTAATTGCTAGAGATGGTGATTTTTTTTTTTTTTTGAGATATTTCTTAGCTATTCGTTTTACTTTGAAAACTTGTACGGGTTGCAGGCTCTTTTTTCCCCCTTTTGGAAATGGGTAATTATTTTTATTTTTATTTTTGTTGTTCTTTATATATGTTGGATATTAATTCTCTGTAGATGTATATCCGACAAAGACACTCTTCTATTCTGTTCTGTGTTCTCTCTTTTCACCAAGATGATGGTTTCTTTAGCTGTGCAGAAGCATTTTAGCTTTATGAAGTCCCACCTGTAGATCATTGGCATTACTTTTTGGGCAAATGGTGTCTAGTTCAGAAAGTCATTTTCCTACACATCATCATCACGTGGGGTGCTGCCCCCCTTTCTTCCTCCAATAGTGTCAGTGTTTTGTTTCATATTTAAGCTTTTTAATCCATTTAGAGTTTTTATGCAAGGTCATAGCCAAGGACCTAATTTTGTTCCTCGGCAAATGGACAGCCTGTTTCCCCAGTGCCATTTGCTGAAGATACGTTCTTTTCTCAAGCTTATGTTTTTGTCATCTTTGCCAAGTATTAAGTGAAATTACCCATGTTTGGATCTTTGACTTTGCTTCATTGGTCTATGTTGTGCCTCCTCTTCCTTTCTTTTTCTTTCTTGCCAGTATGATATTATGTTTATTAATATGATTCTATAATATATTTTAAGATTTGGATGGTAATCCCTCTCACACTGTTCTTTAAGGGTGAACTATTTTGGCTATCTGGAGTCTTTTGTGGGTCCACACAAACTTGAGTTTTTGTTTTGTTTTGTTTTTTGCCTACTTCTGTGTGAATGAGATAGAGATTTTGATTGGGATTGCATTGCATTGTAGATAGGTTTTGGTTGTTTTCACAATGTTAATTTCAGTTATTTTCACAAAGTTAGTTCTACCAACCCATATGTATGGGACAGCTGTTCACTTTTTCAAGTCTTTCTCTCTCTTTTACAGGTGTTTGAAGTTTTCATTGTAGAAGTCCTTTACTTCCCTGGTTAGGTTCATCCCTCAGTATTTTATTTTCTTTGAAGTTATTGTGAGTAGGAGTGTGTCCATAATTTCCTCTTCTGTAGTCTGTTGATGGCATATAGAAAAGCTATTGACTTGTGCAAGTTGGCTTGGTATATTGCCACATTTCTGAAATTATCATTTCTCTTTTTCCAGTGGATTTTTTTCGAGCATTGTGTTATCTGCAAATGGGGATAGTTTGACTTTTTCTTTTCCTACTTGCATTGCTTTAATTTCCTTCTCTAGCTGTATTGCTTCAGCCAATGTTTCAAGCACAATAATGAAAAGAATTACGGATAGTGAATAGCCCTATCTTGTTCCTGGTTTCAGTGACACTGCTTCACAATTTTTCTCCATTTAGAATGATTCTTCTGTCTGCTTTTGAATTATAGCTTTTATTACGTTGAAGTGTATTCTCTTCAGTTCTTCATTCTCAAGGACTTTTATCATGAAGTCATGGTAGAATTAAAGCCTTTTGAGATGATCATGTGATTTTTGTTTTTATGTCCATTTATAAGGGGTATTGCGTCTATTGTCTTGTGTATATTGAGGGAGGGTCAGGGAAACCCCAGGGGCTGCACCATGCAAGAGGTGAGAGACCTAGCTGAATGGAGAGGTTAGGTGCAGGAGAGATCTGTGCGTGGTGGCAACTAGTGCAGGTCCTGGCGGATACCTGTGATGGTTTGAATGAACATGGCCACAGAGGCTTATAGGGAACGGCTTTATAGGAGATGTCATCTTGTTGGAGGAGGCGTGCTGCTGGGGGCAGGCTTTGAGGCCTCAGATGCTCAAGTCTGGCCAGTGTGGTAGGAGTAGAACTCGTAGCTCCTTCTCCAGTTCACCTACCTGCACACTTTATGTTTTCTGCCATGACGATAATGGACTAAACCTCTGGAACTATAAGCCAGCCCTAATTAACTGTCTTCCTTCATAAGAGTTGCTGTGGTCATGGTGCGTCTTCACAACAATAAAACCCTAAGATACCCACCTAGAGCTATGCTGTGGTGCAGGCATGTGGTGGCAAGACTAGGCCCAGGCTAGATCTGTTAGGCTGGGGAGAAGGCATAGATGGGGAGTGTCTCAGAGACTCATGGATGGAGCTAGACTCCAAAATAGGAAGCGGGGGCTCTGGCTAGGTGAAGAGATTAGATGATGTGCCTCATTTTCAAAATTAGAAAATCCCTAACATGCCTATCAAAGGAACAAATTTATAGTACTTAAGAAAATGTAAGTTTATATCTTAGGGATTTGGGACATGACTAATTTGATCAAGTGCCTGATATACATACATAAGGATGCCAGGAAGCCATCCATGTAAAAGGTGGGCTTGGGCATGCATATGTTACTCTAGCATTGAAAGACGGGTGGGCAGCATAGGCTACATTGTAAGTTCCAGCAATTTATAAAAATAGGACCTTTTCTAAAAACTACTAAATATGAAAACAAAAGAGGAACCAAAAAGTAGACATGGTTGGGGTACACCTATAATCCTAGTTGTTTTTGTTGTTTGCAGTTTTTTGTTCTTGTTGGTAGTTATAGTTTTTTTATAGGCAGTCTTGCGATGTAGACCAGGGGTGGCCTGGAACACAGAGATCTGTCTGCCATCTCCAATATAAATATTATATTTATATGAAAGACATAGAAAGACAATGTGATTGATAATTAAGCAAAGAAACAGACACTATAAATAGACCCAATCACGATAAATAGCCAGGACTACAGAATATTTAACATGTGCAAATCTCAGAAGAACTACTATAATCCAAATAGAGAATAAGCAAAAAATAAAACCCAAACAACAACAATAAAAAAACCCAAAACATGAACAGTACAATAAATGGGAAATAATTACATCTTTATCCATATAGAAAATGCCAGTTAAATCCAAGACAATACTACAAAATTATTCAAAACACCTAAAATTTAAAAGTTCCAATGTCATCAAAGGCATTTGAGACTACAGAGAAACTTGGTAGCTGTGGAAAGGTAAATGGCATTTTCACAGCACTCAGGAAGACACTCTGGCAATTTAAAATACAACTAAATGTGCACTTGTTATGTGATCTAATGCTTAGTCTTGAGTATTTTTTTTTTTGTAAAGATATTACTCTTGGCATTGACACAAAGCCCTGTACTAATAAGAGCTAGAAATTAAGAATAATCCAAATATCCTCCAATGGATGACCATTAAATTGTCTGGCACAATCTATACAATGGAATATCATGTACGACTAAAATAAGGGAAAGAAATGCTAAACCAACTAGCTGACCAATCAAAAGGCACTATGTGTAATGAAGAGTCAACTTCAGAGGATTGCATGACACATGATTCATCATATTCCTAAAATGGTGAACTCATGGACATGAAGAGATTAGTATTTTCAAGTGGGTAGGTAGACATCAGGAGGCATGAATGAATATAAAGGGTTACTGTGAAGAGGTTCCTTCATGGTAACACAAAAGTTCTGTATCTTAAATGTGGTCCTACAATTATACACATGAAATAAAATGTCACAGGTTATAAAAACACATGTGGTAAACATGGGAATGTGTAGCCTAGATAAGATTCTCTTGTCATTTTCCTAAGTCTAATATTTTATCACATCTACATAAAATACTACAACTGGAGAAAACAGGTGGAAAGTAAATGGTATTCCATACTGTTCTGGCAACTTCCTACAGAATACATAATTATTTCAAGGCAGAACATTTAAAATAAAGGAAAATGCAAAAACCCAAACAAAACAAAACCCCAAAGCCACTTTCATCTTTTATTTAGTAACCTCCTTCATCAGTTACGGATACATTCCCTGTATATCCACTGGATAACTGAAAACAGTTCTAAACCTCACAGTTACCATGTTCCATTATATACAGATGTATACAAATTATAGCATCTTCTACTTAAAGCCATGCACTGTATCTTTATCTTTTAGCTTGAAGTAAAATGAAAACTTAGAAGAATTTTTCTTCTTTATAATATCATGAATAGCTTTGTTCCTCCCAACCTCAGCATATCATGCTTCTTTCCTTATTAAGTCATGAACTTTCAAATGATGTTTCACATGAAGGATTTACTTTATGGATTTTCTTTCACAGATCTAAATTGTCAGCATTATTGCACTTGTGGTTTTGAGCCCCATCCAGTAAGATCCAATAAGAAAGACTTCCCTCAATCACAAGCACTGTATTTGACAAACAAGACAGCCACTAAAGGTAGAATACACAGCATGATTTAGGGACAAAGGGATGACACGTATGCCAGGTGAAATGATACACAATTTCATCAGATGACTCAGAATAGCAAAAACTTTAAATTTACTAGTTGTGGAATTCTGGTATTTTTAACTTACTGTTTTTAGACCCTAGTTGACTGTGTGATTTCTTTTTTAAAGTGTCCATGTAGAGGTTAGTATAACTTATAACCTAAATACTTGGAATAATTCTCCAGTTCAATACTGAGAGTTACAGATGATACCTTTCTTACCTGTTAATCATACTGTATTTGGCAGTACTGGCAAGGGATGTTTTATTGAGGAGGAGCAACACTGTTTGTCATCATTTCAGACTTAGTGTTAGGAAACAATATCCCAAATTTTTCTTGGTTTATGGCCCCTCCTTTAAACCTACTCATGTCTTCAGTTTCTGTTACTTCAAAGGATAAATGCTAACTAGTAGAATTTAAATACTATCAAAGTAATAACTTTTTACTTAGATCAATTTCTTTACTATATAAACTATGTCTCTAAGGTTAATACTCTAAGAAGTGGTAATTTTAACAAATCTGTTTTTCTCTCAACTACTTTCTCCACATTTGCTTTCATGAACTTTCAGTCTATCAATTTAATTCTCATACCATGGATACTTCATAACTTGACTAATTAGTAGAGATAAACCACAGGAAAAGATATTTTCCCATGTGTGGTTCTTTGTGACTTTTCAAAGGCATTAATAGCTTTTTATGATCTTATGCATTTTTTCCAGTAGTAGCAAGTCAATTCATCAATCTTTACTGAAATGTCTCCCTTGTTAACTGTTTCTTGGCACAGGTCAATACTCCATTTCTGTCTACAGTACTTTCTCAAAATTTGTTAATGATGTCTGTATTTAACTATCCTTGAAGCCCACAGCTCTACCACATAAATAGTGTTTCTCAAATTCCTCCTTGATATATTTAAAACTTTTTCTCATCATCTTCTCTTCTAAGGTCCATATCTTCTAAAAATATAAACTATGCCAGTATTCATCAAAGATTCTTTTACAAAGTAGTCTGACACTGGGAACTTTCTAGGTCATGATTTCCTTCTTTTGAATCTTAGGGGGAATCTAGAAACCATCCTTTATCTACAGAGACCTAGATTAAAACTTTACAATCATTTGCATGACAAGAGGAAATGATCCACTTATCACTATTATCTTATAGCTAGGTTTTTATTTTGGACTTCAGTCTTTCTCAGACCAAGGTTCTAAAAGATCACATTCCAATAAAAGGGTTAAATTTCTGATCAGAAGTAATTTTACGAGTAAGCATAATTTTCTCTAAATGAAAAGCAAAGAAGATCCTAGCTGTAGTGTAGAGTAACTTTTACTTATTAATCACATCTACTTTTGCTTACAGACTTTGCAATCTTAGGAACATTAACCTTCATCTTATTATAACATTTATTTAGGTGTATAGGTGAGTTTATATGGAGGTCAGGAGAGAAGTGGTATAAAGGACTCTCCTTTTCTTTCCACTCTGTGGGTCCTACATACTGAACTCAGGTGGTCAGGCTTGGTAGCAAGTGATCGGCAACATCACCAGCCATCGGCCTTTAGTTTTATAAAGGACAAAATGGTACCATATTTGCAACAAATACCCCTCTCTTTCACTGTAACTAAAAATCTAAAATCAGAGACCAGACTTTATGAAATTATTATAAGCACATATGATATATCTGCTAATATTCATGTGGTCAGAATCAAATAAATACCCACTGATTATGCGTGTGTGTGTGTGTGTGCATGTGTGCAATATAACAAAATGTTTTTAAGCACTATAAGAAATGTATTAATATAGTGAAACTTCAACTTTAAGCTCCAATTATAAATGGCCTGCTGACCGGTGGTGATTACTGTGGTCATGGAAAATGTCTCTTATAAAAGTGTTCCTCATAGATGGTTTAAAAATGACTTATAAAATGTTTAAGGCCAGATACACAGGTGACTGGTACACTGCAGGCTGTTTTTCTCCAATAAAGTAGCAAACACTACAACACTATTATCCTTTGGTTTTATTTTCTGGGATTATAAAAACATCTAGAGATAAATGTTTTTTAGACAGTCTTCTTAATTTTATCCTTTAAGAAAACTTGTCAGATGGCTTATTACATTTCTCCTCATTATCATCCTTCATTAATGTCATTGTCAGTCTTGATGTATGGATTCAAAATTTCAGAGTATAATAAGCAACTTTTGTGCATCTTTCCTCAGTCCCTGAGAATCACAGCCATGGAAGAAATACTTTATCCCTTCATTGAAAATCTCTGGAAAGCAATGGTGTTCTTTCATTGGTAACAGGGCATGGAGCAGAGTCATAGAGGGTTAATCCTTGTAAATTGGCTTCCACTCGTAAAGTTATTTTCTGTAAGAAAAAAGAAAATTATACAGAGAAGTTTGGTCCACACAAGAGACTTTCTCTTCACTGTGTTTCACAGGGTTCACTTATGTAGTCAGAGGTACAAACTGATCTAATGGGGAACAGAAAGTCATTGCTACAGCCTTTCATCAGGCTGTAAAGTGATTAAATAAGCAAATCATCCCCAGGATCAAGTGAAACAGAAATATGACCTTCTTTCCTCGGTAAGTTTCCTGGGTTTTTAGATGTCCTTAAATCAAAGAATGGATAAAGAAAATGTGATACATTTACACAATGGAATGAAAACTACTCAGTTATTAAAAACAAAGACATCATGCAATTTGCAGGCATGGAACTAGAAAATATTACCCTGAGTGAGGTAACCGTGACCCAGAAAGACACACAAGCACTGTGTGTACTCATTTATAACTGGATATTAGCCACAAAGTACAGAATAGAATAACCATGCTCCAGTCCACAGACCCAAAGAAGCAAGTGACAAGGATGGCCCAAGGGAGGATGCTTGACTCTTACTCAGAAGGGGAAATAAGACAGACATCTAAAATAGATGGAGGCGGGCACTGGGTGGGAGATGGATAGGGAGGGGAACAACAGCGATCACCGAGGGGGAGGAGAACAGAAATTGTTGGGGGGGATTTCTGCGATATGTGTGGGGTGCCCTGGAGTCTATGGGGGTGACCCTAGCTGACACTTCTAGCAGCGAGAGGGATATGGAGCCTGAAGTCTCTACCTCCTGTGGCCAGGTGGAACTTTCAGTTGAGGTAGGGGGATGCCAACCTACCCATAAAACTTCGGCCCAAATTTCGCTCTGTCTACAAAAAGTGCAGGAATAAAGATGGAGCAGAGATTGAGGGAATGGCCAACCAATGAGTAGCCCAACTTGAGACTCTCCCCTTGGGAGAGAGCCAACACCTGACACTATTAAGGATACTCTGCTATGATTGCAGACAGGAGCCTCCTATTACTGTCTCCTGAGAAGCTCCATCCAGCTGCTGATGAAAACAGATGCAGAGACCCACAGCCAAACAATAGGCAGAATGCAAGGAGTCTTGTGGAAGAGTGAGATGAAGGATTGAGGGAGCAGGAAGGGTCAAGCACACCACAAGAAGACCTACAGTGAACGAATCTGGGCCCATGGGGGCTCACAGAGACTGAACCACCAACCAAGGAGCATACATGAGCTGGACCTAGACCCCCTACACATATGAAACAGTGTGCAGCTTTGTTATCATGTGGGTCCCCTACCAATGGGAGTAGGTGCTTTCTCTGACTCTGTTGCCTGCCTTTAGATCTCATTCCTCTACCTGGGCTGCCTTGTCTAGCCAGCAGGAGAAGATATGTTTAGTCCTGCAGGATTTGATGTGCCAGGGTGGGTTGGCACTCATGAGGGGCCTCCCCTTCTCTGAAGAGAAGGACGAGGGGGTGGGGAGAGGGGGTGTGAGGGCAGGACTGTGAGGAGAAAGAAGCCTGTGATCAGGCTGTAAAGTAAAAATAAATAAATTAATGAAAAACGTTTCCTATTTTATTGTTTGTTTTATTTGTTTTTAGCTAGGTGTTAGGGTTGGGCCTATGTGAGTGCATAGAGATTATGGTATTAATTTCTTCCGATGTGTTTTGCAACTCCATTATCAAGGGTGAACCTTACTTGTAACACACTACTTCCTCAAACCTAGAAACAATTTCAAAGAAGTTCCTCTCACTGTATCAGAGTCTCTGGTATCAGATTTTGAAGTGCTAATTTTAAAAAAGGACAAGCGACTCTGCCAATGAAATATTCTGCTATTCCATGTGAAGGAAGTTTTACTGAATAAAATTTAAACCAATTTCTTACCTGAAAATCGCGAATGTAACTCAGGAAAAATCCAAAGAAGGAAAACGACAAAGACCACTCTGCTGACGTACTGATCAAGTGAACCACATAACACTCAAGTCAAAGGGGAAAAAAAAGAGATTTCTGTGAAATTTTATTTTAAAAACCTACAGTATTTTTCAAATTAAGCAACATCAAATTCTTATAGATCAATTTTCCTTCTGAAAAATCAACCTTTGGTTTCTGAACATGTTTTAATAATTGCATGAATTGAGACTAGCTATGAGTACTTCCTGAACTATTAGAATAAATAAAATTTCTACTAAATAACCAAGACAAAATAAAACCTACACTCTATAACCAAGGAATTACAGCTTTCCCTCAGCCACAAAATTCATAAATCAAGACTTATAATCCCTTAGGAGGCTGAGGGAAGACCACAATTTTAAGGTCAGTCAGACCACTGAGTGAAATTAAAATTACCCTCACCCACCTACATTACACACACACACACACACACACACACACACACACACACACACACACAC
>CAJRSG010013381.1:233240-268688 GCA_907169655.1 Acomys percivali
CACACACACACACACACACACACACACACACACACACACACACACACCCCACGTACACAAAGTATGCATATGTGTATTTATCTGAATAAAATTCATAAAATGACACTAAGAAAAGTTCAAAAATACTTATTATAGACTTTCATAAAGGCTATTTTTAGAGTTTGCATACTGACTTACAATATTATATAGGAGTGGGAGATACAGCTCAGTGGTTAAGAGTGCTTGATGCTTTTCCAGAGAAACCAAGTTTATTTCCCAGCTCCCTTGTAGGGCAGTTCCTATCTACCTGTTAATAAAGCTCCAGAGGATTCAATGCACTTTTCTGGCCTCTGCAGGCATCATTGTCTATACATATGACATACAGACACACACAAGTGAAGTGAATATTTAAAATAAATCTTTAAAAAATTACACACATTCACACACACACACACACACACACACACACACACACACACACACACACACACTTTATAGACTTCAAGCTCTTACTTTGTCCCCAGGTTTCCAGTGTAGTTTCTGTACTTCATCAAAACTAAGACCACTACTATAAAAAATTGATGAGGAAATCAGCACTATAAAAAAGTAAGTCAAGGAAGACTCTCAAAGATCTGAAGCTTTCAATTTATAAATCATTAAAAAAAAAAAAACAAAAAGAAGTCAAGGAAGACTCTCAGAGACCTGAAGGTTTCAACTTGTAAATCATTTTTTAAAAATCGCTTTAAGGGCTAGCTTTTGTTACTATGGCCCAATCCTATTTCTTTAAAGAATTAAAGTCACATGTCAGTACTAAAACTAAAGCTCTATCCAGAGTAACCAGGAAATGGTTTACATCATGCCCTTTCCTCTTTGCTCAAAAATTTGCAGCTCTATTATAAATTTTCTATAGTGAGCAAATACAACTTCCTTGTTATTATTATTTTTTTTAGAGTATAACTATGCCAAACATTATTTCTGTTCCTGACTCAAGTACTAATTTCAGTCTGAACTTCATGTATAAACACACAATGCCCTTTAGTCTAGGGTGACTTTAAAGGGATGGGGGAGCACATGTTGCTCCTGCAGAGGACCAAGATTTGGATCCCAGCACACACATGCTAGTCCTAGGTCATGTATAAGTTCAATTACACGGTATCTGATACCCTCTTCCTATGCCACGGCTATCAGGTATGCACATGGTGCACTTACATACATGTAGGTAAAATACCTATATACATCAAGTAATATAAAAAATTAAAATTTAAAAAATTGTACTTACATTGTACCCATTTTCCTCACTTGTTTTGTTATTCTATTTCTTTGAATAGTAAACCACACTTTAGGATAAAGGATACTGGTAAGTGCACTGACTCCACACCAGATAGTCAACAGTAGTCGGGCCCAGAAGACCTGTTTGCTGTGAATTTTGGGCTGCATTAGGTAGGAAAGGACGGTCTGAACAAACACGTATAGTGAGCCCATACTAAAGGCAAGGACACCTCCACATTCATGTATAACAAATAGTGTTGATTTCTGAGAAGCAGAAAAAAAGTCAGTCAATGAGAGAAACTAACAACACATGACAATACATCATTCAAAAGCACAAGCCAGATAATTCAACAGGGCATTTGCTGTGTGGAGCTCTGCAGATTCCACGAGTCACTTCTGCAAAATACTGGAAGATTATAGTGAAAGCAGATGACTTCATTTGCCAGCAATGAAAATGGTGACAATTATCCATGTATTTTGTTTTATGTTTTACTTGCTTTTACTTTTATGTTTTATTGGGCTCTATTAGGTGTCAGGTGCCTTTTAACGTCATTAATATGTAAGTGAATGACACAGACACAGCATTCAGGCTCTATGCACAAAAATACACAAAATCAAATGATAAACCTCAGAAATGAGGACACTGACAGTAAGGTACACAACCGTAATAATGATTTAAAGAAGAGTAAGTAGATTAAAGAGCAGAGAGCTAGGGGTATCGGGGAAGAGAGTTTAAATTTAACTGTACTTTAAGGCCCTTATGGCACCAAAGAGTTTGTCATTGATTATGCCACAAGGATCTTTACTAGTTTGTATTGGTTATTCCACAGAGCTTATTATGTCACAATGTTCCCCTTACTTACTTACATTTACTTTCTAACATTTATGTTCCATCTGTTTAAAAGTGACAACCATCAAGCTCAAATTCCTACAATCAATGTTTTAAATCAAATTTTGGTTGAATCACTGTTCTTTTTTTTTTTTTAATTGGTGGTGTTTATATTTCTTTTAGTAGAAAAGGCACATGTAATATTTGGCACAGAGGGAGCAAAATGGCTAAGAGAAAAAAGGAAGGGCAGGGCTGTGTTCTTATTTTACATCGGCTGTAGATCTACAAACCAGTTCATTTGCTGTCTCTCAGTTAATTGTTACACGTGATTCTCAACTTAGAGAAATCATAGATTTTGATTCTTCAAAGGCTCTGGTTTCTCTTCTCAGGAGAGTGGGCTAATTGATCAAAGGCTTGAGTATTGTGTCTGATAAAACTACATCACCAGAGGGAGACATAGCCCCATGAAGAGATATCTTAACATCAAATAAAACTTGTAGTGCCAGGAATGGGTTATATCTAAGTGAGTTGTTGGCCAAAAGGGCCCCATGAGACCCTCCAAACAACTTAGGGTATTGTCAAAGCTATTGGTTGCTTCTACAAACTGATAGTAAGGCCCACTGCTGAAAAACAACACCTACAAGTCTCAGGAAACATGCAGAAGCCATGCTGTGGCCTAACTAGAGCTTTTCCCCCTACTGGACTAGTTCATGGTACTGGAGGGCGAGCTCTGCACGCTACCTAAGGAGAAAGGTAAACACCAATCAATCCAGTTGCAAACCCTTCACTCTACAATAGTGATCTGCCTACAAGATATGTTGGTTCAACAGAGGCACAAAATTTGTAGGAGTAACCAACCACTAGCTGATTACGAGCTGGAACCCATGTCTGTCTGACACTGGAACCGAAGGTTAGATAGGTCATGGACCTAGGGGAAAACCGAATACTACTCTCTACTGTAGTAAGCCACTAACAACATGGACTTTCTTACAGATGCTAGGATTATCTTAATACCCAGTGAGACTATGCTAAAACATATTATTACAGGTTAACCATCCTTAATCCAAAATCCAGAAATTCAAATGTTCCAAAATTAAGACTTTTCTAAGCACCCCAAAAATTCTAAAATCTGAAACACTCTCAATCATAAACACTCCAGACATGCTACCCAACCCACTAGTAACTATGAATAAACAGAAGAGGCTAGTCAGGAGCAGAATAGGCATTGCACAGATATGGAATGCACAAAACACAGTAGGTCTCTAAATAAGAGGCATTTATTTTAATAACTATTAGATGGTAAAGAGTTTATATATGCCTAAATTGAAACTTTAAAGAGTGTAAAGAGACTAATCAAAGAGCACCATGTGCCCAGCATGGAGCCAGTATTGCTAATGACTCCTCAGAGAATGCAGATGGCCAGGAAGGGAGAAAGTTCACAGTCATGGGCTTCTATAGGGACATTTGCCTCCATGAGGGACTCACTGTCAGTGACGATGCCCTAAGAATACACTAGCGAAAGGCACCCTAGCTGTTTCAGTTTGTTTCAATGTACTGTGTGACGTTTACCCAACAGAAAGCCTTAACAACAAAGCTCCACCCTTTCATTTCACATGACTGCAGGTGGACTGCTATGTTAAGGTTAAAGTATCCTGAAAAAAAGCTGGAAAAAGAACAGATTCTCCCTTACTTCCACAGGTACAGGAGTCCTGGGCTACAAGCAAGGACACAAGGTAGATGACTATGACTTACCAGGCATACCACAAACAAAAAAAGTGTAGATCTGCAACTCCTTCCTATAAGGAGTATCTGTTCTGTTTGATCCTAAGGTAACCTCCAACTAAGTATAAGGAAGTCTGTAAGTAAGTGTCCTGACCACCCAGAGAAGCAGTTCTAATCATTCATGTCTGTTTAGATCACTGAGTATGAATTTTTTCTAATAGTGACAGTAGCTGTTTCTAGAAGGGTCAAATGACACAGCTGAATTGTGTTAGTGAAGAGAACAGGAAAAGCATGCAGCTGAATAGCTCAGCTTTCCATTTTACTACAGATACTCAAACATTCAGGAAAACACCCATACTGGGTTAAAAACCAAACCTGGAAATTCGCCACAAGGCAAAGTCCTAAACAACTCAGAATCCCAAGCACAAGGCCAGCCTTGTTTACTTTGATGATAAGGGTCTCCTCAGGATTTAGTGCTTGAACTTGCTTGTAACGGACATATATGGTAGCCATGCCTGGGAAGAGAGAAATTGAAAAACAACAGAGTAATGAGTAACCATGGGAATGAAGTACCCACTTAGAACTCACAAAGGTCAGCCGCTATCCACTGTCCTTTTAACATTAATTTGAAAGGAGAATGAAAAAAAAAAAAAAAAAAAGAAGAAGAAGAAGCTGCAGACTGTAGATTTTAAAGAAATTTTACAGTCACAGACTAGAATTACTTGAACCTCTATGTGCCTGAGTAAGCCATTTACATTTAACCCATAATATTTTAAGGATTAGCATCAACGTCAATAGCAGAATCTAGATGGGCCGTACACAGAGAAAAATAAACAAAACGCTCCCCTCCTCATCCTCGTCCTGTTTAATTTTACATTACCACAGGCAGGCTCAAACAGATACAGAGTTAGACAACTCAGAAGTATAATAAACATGACAGTTGCATGCTTTGTAGACATGTTTCTGAAGTGTGGAAATACAAACACATTTTTATAAATTATTTTCCTAATTTCTAGTTTTTCAATGCTTTTATTTATGTGTGTGTGTGTGTGTGTGTGTGTGTGTGTGTGTGTGTGTGTAGGTCACTACACAGTCTTTGGGAGCTGGTTCTCTCTTTCTCCCATGTGGGTTCTGGGGACTGAACTCAAGGTTGTCAGACGCTGTTAGCAAGTATCATTACTTCTGGAGCCATCTTGCCAGCCCTATTTTCTCTTGTTATGCAAGCAAATAATATGTATTGAATTTGCTGATGAAATTATTTTAAATGATCATATTTAATGATAAAATAGTTTATTAAATTAATAAAACCAGGCTCACAAAGAAGAGCTTGAATATAATACACTACAGTGAGTTCTGTAACATTAGAATATTAACCAAAAATGAAAACACAATTCCATTTCTGTTCTTAAACTTTTTTTTTAAAAGATTGTTTACTGCAGCATTTATTTATTTATTTATTTATTTATTTATTTGTTTTGTTTTTTTTGAGACAGGATTTCTCTGTGTAGCCTTGGCTGTCCTGGATTCGCTTTGTAGACCAGGCTGGCTTCGAACTCACAGTGATCCGCTTGCCTCTGCCTCCCGAGTGCTGGGATTAAAGGCGTGCGCCACCACGCTTGGCTTTCTGTTCTTAAACTTTTAAACTGTTTATCATGAAAGAAGTTAGTTGTCGTCAGTTTTACCTTCAATTTATGATGTTGTACTGGTTGTTTAAGAAGTTTACCTAAGGTCCCAAGGAATGTTTGGGTGTGCTTGCAACCTCTGTTTAGATAAGAAGTCACTTATAACCATATAAATTATTTCTTCAAAGTGTATTTTTATATGTTAACATTTCTATCTGAGTTCCCCTCTCCCTGCCCCTTTGTAAGGCAGTGATATAACCAAGAGTTTTCTTTCTTAGGAACATAATTATAATCTATAATTTAGTAAAAACACATTCTCAAGTACAGCCAAATAATAAGCAGTGATATATTATTTAAAGAAGAAAAACAGCAATTTAACTATTCATTTTGCATGCTAAAACCACTCTCATGTCTATTACTTACCTAAAACTGCAGCAATATTTAGCATAACTCCGAAGAGGCAACTTTCTGGAGCTACTGTCCCAGTGTCACTGAAAGACAAAGTATGTAGGGTTCTTTGAGTTTATAAATATTTGACTACCTCTTTTCTGTCATTTCAGATCATTTTTCATTTCCACACAGCAGAAATCAACAAAAACCAATCTAAAATTAAGTGAAGATTATCCTTGAAATGGTAAAAGCATGTAATGCATTTACCCAGGGTTAATCAATGCATCAGCCTCACCAGAATCTTCCGTAAGCAGCACTGGCCCTTTCATTGCTCTTATTTCTGTGTACCTGTTGTTGACTGCCTGGACTTCAATTAATACGTGTTCACCAATGGACCATTAAAAATACTTGTCAAACAACAGCATTCATCAATTATTGACTTAGCTAGGGTTTTATTGCTGTGAAGAGACACCATAGCCACAGCAACTCTTATAAAAGAAAACATTTAATTGGGGCCAGCTTACAGTTTCAGAGGTTAGTCTATTTTCACCAATAGTAGGAGCCCAGAATTCAAATCTGGATTGGCAGGCAAGGGGAAGACAGAATGACACTGGAAGCCTCAAAGCCCATCCCTGATGACACACTTCCTGCAACAAAGCCACACCCACTGCAACAAGGCCACACCTCTTAACAGCACCACACCCTGTGGGCCCATTTTTATTCAAACCATCACAGTTAGCATTTCTGGAACAGAAGTCAAAAGGAAAACAAATCTGACAAAACTTCCATGCTCATGGAACTCTCATTCAGGACCCATTGTGAGCATCTCCTTACTTTTAACCTTGGGTCATTTGTCTAGTAGACAGTGACTGACAACACTCTGTCCAGTTTCCTCAAAATTACTTACCACACAGCAATGCAATGAATCTGTTTACATTCCTAGTCTCCAGGGCACTATGGGCTACTACACACCCTGATGGAAAACAAATTACTTAAAAACTATAAATCTTTGGGTGCATCCTCTTTTTCTCTTAGCTCTATTTTTTTTTTTCTTTTGCTAATTGGTGCCATTCATTCCCAGCTTTGCTAGGTCAATACAAGGATGAAATAAAATGTGAGGTAATGATATAAACTGTCCAACACAGTGGAGACATCCACTGAGCTTTACTGTCTTTCCTTGTCTTCAAACTAACTACTATAAACATTAAAAAAACAAAGATGTTATTCCAGAATATACAACTGGTGGTTACTGACGTGATATAACGGCCACTACTGCACCTTTCAAGATATCCTTGCCATGTTGTTCACTTTTTAGTTTGTAGGAATCACAACTGGATAGGACTATTGACTGCTCTTCTCTTTGGCAGCTTGTGTAGCACATTCTAATACTATGAAAGCTAGTCCTCAGGGAGGGGGCTTCCAGGTCATTCTCAGCTTGATTACCTGAGTCCTGTGTTTAGCATACATGTGTCTTCAGCAATAGGGACTTACTTTCAAATTCTGTGAGGCAAACAAGAGCAACAGCAACAGTTTATACTTCATAGTCTTTGGGGAATTGCTTGGACTCCCCTGACCAACAAGACAAAAGAAGTTTCTCATGCTTATGCTAGGTCGTCTATGGCTGTTGTGGGGAGAGTCTTATCACCCTATGTGGCAAATTTTCATTCTAATTACATATTGGTATATACTACTTATATATATAATGTATATATTACTTATATATATACACTACTTACATATATATACTATATATATACTACTTATATATACTTATACTATATATACTACTTATAAATTATAAATAATACTACTTATAAATTCACTTTTGAAGTGAATTTTATATCTTTTGAGACTGTTACTTTTTAGATAGCATCTACAAACTGAAAGTAAATATAAATATATGTATATATATTTGCATATATTATATGTAAGCTCAGCTAAACATAAACTATGATTCCACATGGCTTTTTCAAACATTCTTAGTGTTTGGAGGTAAGGACTGGAGAGGAACATGCAGGATTCTGGGTCTCTGTTACCAAACTCAACATAACCTTTTCTCGATTGAGCTCTTTACCTGAAATTTTCATGTTACAACTTTTCATTACATCTTAATTGTATTCTGTGGTGTATTTGTACTATAATTTTATTATCCATTCATCAATTGAAGGACCTTTAGGTTGTTTCCATTTTCTAGCTATTGTGAATCGACTGTCAGTGATCATGGTTGAGTAAATATCTGTAGACCAGGATGTTGAATCCTTTCAGCAATAGGCCAAGGAGTGGTATGGCTGGGTCATGTAAAGATTTACTTTTAGCTTTGTAAGAATTCTATACACTGGTTTCCAGAGTAGCTGCATCAGTTTGTCATCCCAACAACAGTGGATAAGGGTTCTCTTTACCCATCCTTGGTAGCTTTGCTGTCTGTTGATCTTTAATTGCTAAGGATGTTAAGAACTTTTTTGAGACATTTCTTAGCTATTTTAATTTCTTCTTTTGAATTCTGTTCAGATCCATATTTCTTGGCTTTTTTTTTTAAGTTCTTTACATATTTTGGATATTCATCCACTATCAGATACGTAGCTGGCACAGGTTTCTTCCGTCATGTGGCTCCTCCTCACTGGACTGATTGTTTTCTTTGGTGTACAGAAACTTCTTATAGTCCACTGGCTGGCACCCTATCTGAAGAACCACTACTTATGAATTCACTTTTGAAGTGAATTTTATAATCTTTTGAGACTGTTACATTTTAGATAGCATCTACAAACTGAAAGTAAATCCTTTTGCAGAATATTTGGTTTAGCTTAACTGTGTATCTTGCAGATCAAAGAAATAAACCTAAGAGACATATAGATACTACAGTTTAAATATCTTAGTACCAAAGAAAGAGCTCATGGTAACACCAAGTTCATCACAAATAGAAGTAGAAGGAGACGGGGTGGAGGGAAGTGTCCAGGGTACTTGGAAAGATCACAGACAAGGTTGATGGAGAACTGAAACACTCAAGACACTCAGTAACTCCTAAGGTACAGAAAGCTCCAAAATATAAGAAGACAAGTTTTCAGAAGAGGAAATAAAAATGCTGACAGGCTCACACCAATCTTAAATATGTACCTTCCTGCAGAGTTACAAGGGACTATCTGGCTCCTTGGGCTACTTGTTTCTCTAATACAAGGGTGCTATTTACCAAATTATTACCAGACATGAACATGTAAAATCATAAAAAGTTGGGAAGCTTATAAACATCTCTAAGTTGCACCCACTTTGTGTTTGTGTGGTATCACTATTCTAGAAACCACAGACACGTGGTACCCTCTGAAGCACTCTTATTTGTCAAAGCTTTACCTGACAGTGCCCTTCTGTTTATCACTGTTTTAAAGTTGTCCATTTTTTTGTATCAGAAAGGTTATCTGTCAGAAGGTAAGTAAATACAGAAATGAGACAACTGCAACACACACACACACACACACACACACACACACACACACACACACACACACACACAAATACTATTCAGACAACCAAAAAAGAAAAAAAAAAGCCAATTGATTCAGTGTCTCTAAGATAATGTTTCAAAGGTTTCAGCTACATTCCAGGTAGAATTATTTAAATTAAAACACCAGGGCGTGCTGAGTTGTACTTAGGGACAGTGTTTCCCCACCTCTAAACCTATTTAATTCCTGTAACTATTCCTCTATTCCTATTTAATTCACCCTTTCATTATAAGAATGTTTTTTAAACTTTAGTATCTTGGAAACCATTCATAATTATTATTATTATATTAACTGTGTGAATGCATAAAAATATCTAGCCACTTAATTTCTCAAATTAAGTCTTTTTACCTTCCTGTATATTCAGCAATATCACATAGAGAAATATATGCACATTTCAGCACAGAGTAATGTCAAATTGTGAATAGAGTCTTTATTATCATATTATTTCTAAAAGCCAGAGGGGAGGGGGATATTCAGTTAACATCTTAATACTTTTATGAAGTAAAAAATATTAACAGTGAGAAAAAGAAAAAAGGAAAAGAAAATGGAGAAAGAATCCTTTAAAACTATAGATGACAAAACAAATTCTGGAAGGAAAGCTATCAAACCACCTCTCATCTTCAAAGGCAAGAAGTTCAGGAGTGAAAAGGGGACTTTCAATTTAGGTTTTAAAAAAGTGCTCAATTTTTACTTATGTTTATGTGTGTGCGCCTATATGGGCCAGGAAAAGCATCAAGTCCTCTGAAACTGGAGTTACAGGTAGTTGGGAGCCACTCTATGTGCGTACTGGGAATCAAATGTGGGTCCTCTGCAACAGCAAGCATTTTTATTTTTTGCTTTTTTAAAATTTTTTATTAATTTATTCTTGTTATATCTCAATGGTTATCCCATCCCTTGTATCCTCCCATTCTTCCCTCCCTCCCATTTTCCCCTTATTCCCCTCCCCTATGACTGTTCCTGAGGGGGATTTCCTCCCCCTGTATATGCTCATAGGGTATCAAGTCTCTTCTTGGTAACCTGCTGTCCTTCCTCTGAGTGCCACCAGGTCTCCCCCTCCAGGGAACATGGTCAAATATGAGGCACCAGAGTTTGTGTGAAAGTCATACCCCACTCTACACTCAACTGTGGAGAATGTTCTGTCCATTGGCTAGATCTGGGTAGGGGTTTAAAGTTTACTGCCTGTATTGTCCTTGGCTGGTGCCTTAGTTTGAGCGGGACCCCTTGGCCCAAATCTGCCTATCATAATGTTCTACTTGTAGGTTTCTAGGACCCACTGGATCCTTTTACTTTGCTATTCTTCCATACTTCTCTCATCTCGAGTCCCAATAGGATGTCCTCCCCTCTGTCCCAGTTTCCTGGTAAGTGAAAGCTTTCATGGGACATGCCCATTGGGCTAGTATGCAGATATAAGTGAGTATATACCATTTGAGTCTCTACTTCTGGGTTAACTCACTCATTATGATCATTTCTAGCTCAATCCATTTGTCCACAAATTTTGGGAATTCCTTGTTTTTAATAGCTGAGTAGTATTCCATAGTGTAGGTGTACCGCAGTTTCTTTATCCATTCTTCTACTGAGGGACACTTAGGCTGTTTCCATGTTCTGGCTATTATGAATAAGGCTGCTATGAACATGGTTGAGCAAATATTCTTGTTGAGTGCTGGAGCATCTTCTGGGTATATTCCAAGGAGTGGAATAGCTGGGTCTTGAGCCTGACCCAATGCTCATTCAGCAAGCATTTTTAAATGGCTGAGTCTGCCCTAATGACTTCCTGTTTATAAGTAGTGAGATCTTGTTAAAAGCTTGTGACAATAATTTCTTCTGTTTCTGTATTCTGTGTGGGAAGTTGGAAAGATGGCTCTCTGTAGTCAACAGTCCTTGCTGCTCTTACAAAGGACCTGGTTTCAGTTCTCAGCACTCACATGGCTGAGTACAACCCTCTGTAACTGCAGTTCCAGGGGCTTGACACTCTTACCTGGCCTCCGTGGGCACCAAGCATGTATATGGTCCACATATATTGCAGGCTAAATAACCATAAGCATACAGTTTTAAAGTAATTATAAACCTACTACATGCAACCGATTATCCATTATTAAATTGTTAATAGTTTTAAAAATTCAAAAATATAATTATTGATATGAATTTTGTCAGGAACATCAAACCAGCAGGTCATGAATAGAACACACAGTCCCTAGAGTAAAACTGCAGGCACAAATCCTGGTTCATCACTGATTGAACAAATCACAGACCTTCCCAGGACCTTACTCCTGTGATACAGATATTGAATGTTTTGGAGATTTAGTCTATAGCAAAGCATTATGGGTAGGTGGGAGGCCTAGCAAAGGCCTTTAGATTACTGTGTATGTACACATAAAGGGAACACAAAGCTCTGGCCTCCTCCTTGCTTGCTTTTGCTTTCAGGTCATGAGTACCTCTGTTCCTGATGTACGACTGCCATGATGTTTGGTTTGTCCCAGGCTTAAGGCAACAGGAACAATTATTGGTGGTCTGAAAATTCTGTAATAGTAAGTCAGATAATCCTTTTCTCTTTATAAGCTGATTATTTACATATATATCACAGTAACGGAAAGATGGCTACAGAGCCTCTTAAGTGACAATGGATTTCTCTACCTAATTTCTCAATTACCTAAGCACAATGAAAACTTAAAACATTACCTTGTCACACAATAAGCCAATAAATATTTGCCAATACTTCTGTTTTACTAACATTACTATTTGTTTGAAACTTTTTTTTTTTTTTTTTTTTAAGAGGAAAGTAATTCCAATTCCAGGCTCTGAGGCAAACTCAAGACACTAAGAGGTTAGAATCTATTAACTGACTCATCTCACAATTCCCATATTTCTCTATTTCATGGAAAGAATCAAAGGAAAGTTCTATTTGATGTTCCCTTTGCTATAAAGGCAGTATAAAAACTTGAATTTTCAAGTGAAAGTTGAAATGCCAGGTTCAATGTAAACTATGAATTGGTCATACAGACTCTCCATGGTTTGGGAAAGTAGTTTGGCGGTGGAGCATTTCTCTGGACTGACCATGTTCAAGCGTCAGGTCTAGATGGAAGTCACGTCTCTATGACCAATGCCTTTCACTGACCTGATGAACGGCAGCGCAGGATCAACATGGTGGAGTGTTATTGAGGTGATGTATGAGAAGGTGAAGGTAGCGAACGTCCAAATTACTAGGACTGACGGAAGGAAACAGAGGCCCTGCTGAAACCACCACATTTCAAACACGTCTTCTGAAGCAGAAAACAAAAAAACAAAAAACAAATGAAAAACAGTGATGGATAAGTTTTCTCCTCTCTCACTCTCACCTCCACACTTGTGCTCTCACCCTACAAGCATCCTCCCCGCACCACCTCATCACGTGTTTTAAAACGAAGACTCACCTACTGGTTATGCCAGAAACTGGCTTCCTATGTCGTCACTTGACATATAACTACCAGCCCTGCTTGTTTTCCTATTATTTCTTTCCAGTCTGCCTTCTGTTTCCAGCCTCACTGCTACTAACTATGCTATTGAAAATGCTATCCTCTTTGGACAGATGGCCCTTGTGGGACTGTTAAGCATGAAACTGCCCCTCTGTATTATCAGTACCTCACTGACACCAAAACACAAAAATGTCCAATTCCTCCATACAAAATGCATAATATTTGCCTATAATCCACACACACACACACACACACACACACACACACACAGACCCTTTAAGTCATGTCTATATTATTATAATGTAAACCAATGAGGAAGCTGTTTACAATGCATTAGTCCGATAATAAAAGTATCCTAACATTTCTAATACAGCTGGGTTATTTCCCCCTTAGTATTCTCAATATACAATTGGTCAAGTCAGAAAATGGGGGAGAAAGCTACTAAAGTCTTTGTACTCTCTGGACTAGCTTATACACTGACAAGCTGGCTGGGCAGTGTAGACGTTAGCCATCCTTACAAGGAAAGACTGAGGCATGGGGCACAATGGGAGGATGGGAATTTTCAGACCTTAATCAATCATGCCTCTGTAATGCAGTTTCTTTCAAAATTCAAGAAACAAGTCAGATGAATAAAAGAAGTGGTAGAGGATACCAGTGGTCCACAGAATCAAAGGCAGCACAGGACACACGAGATGGGCAGAGGGGAAGTCTTTGAGCTACTGTGAGCAAGTGGACACTGTCAGCTTGTGGTATATTTAGCAGCAGAGCCATAGTTTTGGTTCAGAACCTGAACCACACCCCTCTCACTCAGGCCCTCATGGTAAACAAGAAATGTGGTGTTTGCAGCTAGAGATTTTTTTTTTTTTTTTTATACTGGGGCCAAGTTGACCCCAAAATCTTGAAATTCTGAGGTCAGTGACTCTCCCACCTCAGTCTCAGCCTGCCTGCTTGTATATGTATCTGCCTGTCTGTCTGTCTGTCTGTCTGTCGGTCTTGAGTCTCTCTCTGAAACAAGGTCTCAAGCGTTCCAGGCTGGCTGCCTTAACTGTAGTGTTCCAAGTGTGTACCATACCATACCTGGATAACCATACCTGGTTCTGACAATGACATCTAGGCCTTTAGGTATACTACCTAAGCTGTTTACCAACTAAGCTGTACCAGCTTCCCAAGGAGATAGGGTCCAGAGAGTTTGACTTGTGACTAAGGATGGTAGGGAGAAAGTATGAATACAGGACTTCAAAATTAAAAAAGACCACAGTGATACGACCACCATAGGGTTAATCCTGGTAACAGTTCAGGCTTCCTTTATCAAGATCAATGACTGAGAGCACTGCAGTCAGGGACAGGGTGACAAGTAAGGCATGCTGCTTGTTAACTCTGGCCAGGGCCCAGGCCCAGGACTTCCCTGTGTGATCTGTAGCCTGAAAACCACTAGGAAGTTGATGGCTTGCAGGGCTATTGCTGGTGGCAAAGGGGAAGAAGAACAATATTGCACAACAGCAGAGTTCTCATGACTGGTACATAGCTGCTCTGCTATTTCAAGCCTTTCTTAACTTCCACACCCAGAGAGAAGAACTACTTGCTGGACCTGCCTGTGAGTAATATGTCCATGGATAGTACAAAAATGAGCCATCTGGGTCCCACGGTGCTCACTGAACCGAAAGTGGCAGAAGAGTACAGAAGGGTAGGCCCAGCACCTGCAGGCACGGCGCAGGGCAGTATGTGGCCTGCGTGTGGCCATCATCAGCCTCACACCTCTTCTGCACATTTTTATTTTATTTTATGTGTATGAGTGTTTTGCTGCATATATATCTGTGCATCACAGAGGCCAGAGGGGGGCGTGAGATGTCCTGGAGCTGGAGTTACAACTAGGTGGTTGTAGGCTGCCATATGGGTTCTGGGGGATTGAACCTAAGTCCTTTGTAAGAGCAGCCAGTGCTCTGAACAACCAGGTCATCTTTCCAGGCTAACCTCTACACATCTTTCAAGTCTAGCTCTAGCTCACAGGAGCCTGTACTTCCCCAACAAGACCTCAATCACACTAGACAGTGACATCGTGTTTGGTTTTAGCCACTATTTTTTCTGGTCCCTATAGAAAGAGTTGTTTAAAAAAAAAAAAAAAAAAAAAAAAAAAAAAAAAAAAGAGAGAGCACCTAAATACATACCACATGTCACTTTCTCCTAAACTCTAGACTGAAGATGTTATGTAATAATGAGTCAGAACAAGTCAAGAATGTGAATTATAGTTTCAGTTACTTTTTTGAAATTTGATTTTTAAAAAATATAAATACTTTAGAATTAAAAGTCATTGTTCCTAGTATTTCCCAATAACTTTGTGAACAGCAAATCAGGCTCCTTGAGTCTGAATAATGCTTCACAGTCTTCTACTTCCTTGTCTCAGGGTGAGTTTCTCAATAATGAAGCTGCAGACACTTGTAACTTGTCATCTGCTTCAATCATGTGACAAGTTACAAGAAATTTTATATTGCTAAGTAAGCTTCTTTTCCTTTGTTCCAAAAAGTTACCAGTATAAGCTTGATTCAAGTAATTTCCTGTCTAATTGTCACAATCTCCTAGGGCTTTCCCAAACCTTTCCTGACAGTCCTTAACATTCTATCAACATTTTCCTTTCTTTATCTCTTTATTCTTCTTGGCAATGCCCTATAGGCGCTTTTTCTAGAGTGGGTTGCTGAGAGAATCATGATGGGGGTGGGGGGTATAAGCCCTGGCTGTCCTGGACTTGTTTTGTAGACCAGGCTTGCCTTGAACTCATAGAGATCCGCCTGCCTCTGCCTCCAAGTTCTGGGATTAAAGGCATGTGCCACCACACCTGGAGGTACAAGTCTTTCATCAGATCGTAAATATTACTTTAATTCCTGTTTTCAAAAATTCTTCTTTCAAGTCTGTAGGAACCAAGTTCTATTACCTGTTGGGTCTGTCAAATCTTACAAGTGCTTTTCTTAGAGCCTGAAGTCTTAGAAATCTGCAACGTGACTGCATATGTTCTGAAATGTGGTTATTTTTGAAACAGTTTCTTTTTTTCTTTCTTTCTTTTTCTGTTAGACAGACTCAACTAATCTTTACTTGGCATAGGAATAAAGGCAATATATTAAAGCAAAGGCTATCACATACACAAAAGGTACTGGACCAACTGGTCTTATGCATGAAAAAATAAACCATGCATCAAATGGTTATAAATCATTAACTCAAAATTGATCACAGAACTCCCAATAAAATGACAAAACTACATAAACTATAAAAATCCAAAATGAGAAAAATTTAAATATTTTTTCAAAAAGTCTTAGACTGGCCAAGAGCGCCCTTTGCCCCTGAGACCTCACATGCTGAGAACCACTGTCCTAGAGTGTCAAATATTCAGTGATTTAATATTTAATATACAACTAAACAAGTTCATTCACTACATTAGCACTCAAATTTGCTATGACCTTTCATAAATGGTAAAATTATATATATATGCACCAAGGAAATATTTTAAAATAAATTTCTTTATTATTTTATTATCAATGTTTTGTTTATGTATCTATATAACCAGCATCAGATAAAAATTTCTCTAGTGAAAAAGGTTATGAGCAGAAAAAGCTTTAAAACACCAGTTCTAAGAGACTTATCGTTGTTTGATCCCCAGAATCCACATGGCAATACACACACACACACACACACACACACACACACACACACACACACGGTGGGGGAAAGGGAGTTAAATTAAGGATGAATTATTTAAAAAATCTGTATTTGTTTTGTTAAGCACTTTCACTCACTACTAACCTAGGTCACCTTTGTGTTAATTCCTTGGCTTCTTATTTCTCAGACCATGTAGACCGTGGGCTTGAAGCTTGAGTCAGTGATTGTAGTGTTTATACAGTTTCCAGCTCTTAGATGGTGTCTTTATTACTCTACCTAGACGTGTGGGAAAAATAGACAAGTTTCAGTTCTCTCCAAAATGCTCATACGCTACCACTAAATGACAGCAAGTCTACTTCTGTATGTCATTTATTTGGACATTCCGTCCTTCTGTTTTGGTTTTTTGAGACAGGGTTTCTCTGTGTAGCCTTGGCTGTCCTGGACTCTCTTTGTAGACCAGGCTGGCTTCGAACTCACAGCGATCCGCCTGCCTCTGCCTCCCGAGTGCCGGGATTAAAGGCATGCACCACCACGGCCGGCTCCCTTCCATCCTTCCACCCACCGCACAGTGTGAGCATCCTGGTATAGAGTCTCCATTCTCGGTTGAACTGTTTTTTCCTCCCCTCCGTTCATTCAATCTGCATTTCCAAATTAACAAGTATTCCCCTGTGCAAAACCTTTTTAAAATAGAACTGTGTGACCCTGGGCAAGCTTTAAAACTTTGCTGAGCTAGCTTTTCCTTTCAAAAATAAAAATATTAACTGCCACACAGTAGTTACTAGAAATTAACATATAATGACATTTCAAATTTCAGTTCCTATGTTGTATTTGCCACAATTCAACTGCTCTGAGCCAGCCTAGTGGCTAGTAACAAGGCAATAAAAATACAGGACATGCCCTTATCATGGAAAAGTTCCACCAGACTGCGTTAGAAAGTTGTTATAGAGCTTACAGTGACAGGTAAGAAAGAACCTAATACACTGGCGATGTATCATCAAGTCAAATACTTTTTACATTATATTTTTTTTTTTGTTTTACTTATATATGTGGGAGTGGGGTAGGGGGGATGTACATGCTGTGTGGCCAGAGAACCAATTTCAGGAGTCAGTTTTCTCTTTCTACTGTGTACAGCCCAGAACTGAACTAGGTTATCAGAGTTGCTGGCAAATATCTTCCATGCTGAGCCATCTCAAAGCCCAAGTTTTATTTGTTAAGCTGTCTAAAGGAATAGCTGTTTCAGTGCGGTTTATTCAAATACCAAGCGATGTAATAGATGGTAGGTTCTATCGTAAGTGGTCAGTGACTCTTTGCTCCTTTTTACAATGTGAAAGATAAATTACCTGTTTTATGACTTCACAAAGTTTCAACCTTCAGAACTGCCCAAACTGGTTCCTTTTGCAAATCCTGAAATCTAGATACAGAGGTTATGTTATTATTTCAAAGCATATGGACAAAATGTCTCCTTTAAAGAGCTAGTACTTGGCCTTTAGTCTCAGCACTCAGGAAGCAGAGATAGGCAGATTTCTTTGAGTTCCAGGCCAGCCTGGTTTACAAAGCCAGTCTAGGACAGTCAAGGCTACATAGGGAAACTCTGTCTCAAAAAACAAACAAACAAAAACTAAAAAACAAAAACAAAAAAGAGTAGATACTTGAATTTTTTTATAATAGTAATCCACCAGCTGTAATTAAAATTTTTTTAATTGTAGGAAGTCAATTTTCTTATTATTCAGCACAACAGACACATTTCCCTAACTCCTAAACATTGTGGGCTGCTTGTTTGTTTGATCCTGCAGTTACTACTTTCTAGTTATGAAGTTTCTGGCAAGTTATTTAATTTCTGAGACCCAGTATTATAATATGAAATATAAGTATAAAATACTATAACAATTTACAAATTTTGCAGTCCTGACTACCCATACACAGCTGGGTATGATGTTTTTGGGGTGTGATGTGCTTGTATCTGTTTAGGCTTCGAAGACTCTATTTAAACTGACAGCTTAGAGGCAAGGCAGGGCACAAAATACCAAAGCAGACAGGAAGACTACTGTCAGAACACCTTCACCTCCAAACACTAAAGTATGAGAGCAATTTCAGACCTAGATTAGAATTGCAATGGTTTACTATTTAAGGGTCAAAACATTCAAGAGCCCCTTTAAAAAGGTGGGTAGAGTGTAAGAGGCCTTAAGTCAATTTCCAGTACCCCCCCCCAAAAAGAAAGCTTTAAAATAGCTTGAAAACTTTACACAACAGTAAGAATGTGTAAGAAATCATTTTGCATCTCTCCCATTTTTCTTTGCTTTCTTTGAAGCTCCATGAATCAGAAATCCAGTTATATTTTTTTCCCCCCGCAAACATTAAAAAGCCACTGGTATAATAAGATGAATTCTTTATGTTGTCCTTTCTAAGTGGTGAGGGGGAAAAAAAAGCAACTCTGGATGTTCCAAGTGAACAAACAGGTGGCCCCACGCTTTTTTCAGAGGCGCCCAGAATCATCAGGCTCCAAACAAAGCATAAACATGATTATTTTCCTATATTCTAATATGGCCTATTAAATTTTAATGCATCCAGCTACACAGCCGAGAAGTGAAAATTTGATAAGGAAGCACAAATTCGTTGCATTTGGGTGCTTCTTTATAAATTAAGGTTGGGAAAGCCAGAGAATGTATTCCTGTCTCACTTCTTTTCAGCGGGAACTAGGGCTGTTAGGATTCAAAAGACTGGCAATTTCCTTTCAGTGAGGGACCACTCCCTGAAACACAATCATGGGTTGCAGACAGTGCTCTGTGTAAACACAAGGTTGTCCAGTTGATTGCAGTTTTGAACTTCCCCAGGCTCCACCAAGTATAAGAAAGGGAACAGGGATGACAAAAGACACTCTGGCAAAGGTTTCCTTAGCTTCTTCAACAATAGCAACCCCCTACACACAATAGCAACCCCCTACACACACACACACACACACACACACACACACACACACACACACACAGACACTCTGGCAAAGGTTTCCTTAGCTTCTTCAACAATAGCAACCCCCTACACACACACACACACACACACACACACACATACACACACACACACCCTAAATCTTGTAGTACAAGAGCTTCACAAATATAAGCGACATAGCTTCTTCAACAATAGCAACCCCCTACACACACACACACACACACACACACACACACACACACACACCCTAAATCTTGTAGTACAAGAGCTTCACTGTGCCTGGCACCCGAAAAATATAAGCGACAACCAAACTTGGCACGAAGTACCGCTTGGGACCTGCTGGTGGTAGAGGGACCAGAGAGAGGAAAAGTGGTATGGCCAAGACTTCAGGCCGGTTGTCATCCGCCGGGACCCGTGAGTTCCCGGGGCTGGCTCGAGACTCTGGTCCTGTGCGTCGTGAAGCTCACTGAACTTAGACGAGGCTGCCCGGGTCAGCGTGGCTCGCGCGCCCCATGGGGGCGAACCAACCGGACTCGTGTAGCGCCCTTACCCTCGGCTTGCAAACACACCCACCGACAACACCCAGCTAGGTACTCTCTCTTTCTCTCTCTCTTTCTCAGCGCTAGGACAGCCATCCTCCCCACCCCCTTCCTCCCCAGCCACACACCCCACCTTCTTTTCAGTCTTAGATCGGCCAGCTCCAACCTCAAGGTGTAGAACAAACTCCAGGCAGGAGTCAGGGTGGAGCCCCGGGGCGCGCTCCCGAGCCGACCGGAGACGCGCAGCAGCCTTTTCCGAGTCCCTTCTTTACGGCAATCGTGAAAGTGTCGTGAACGTGCTGCCGCCTATCAGTCACTCAGTCGCCCGGAGTTGCTATTTCTAGGCTTGTGCTTGTTGGGTTCGTGGGTAAGGCTACTACAGGGGGCCCGGCCTGGGGAAGGGGCGGGGATGGCGGGGATGTGGCGAGGCGCGTTTCTCCTCCCGGGAGGAGTGGAGGGATGGCAGGATAGATGTAGCTGGGTGGCTGCGGATGGGCTAGCTGTGAGTGGGAACGCCGTCCTTGCTGGCGCCGGGTGGCCTCGCGCGCGGGGTTGTGGGCAGAGCGAGGGGGCAACGCTGGCGGTGGAAGGCTCTGGAGTCCCGGAGGTGGAGGGGCGCCTGCGCGGTGTGCAAGGCGTGGGTCGCGGGAGGGAGCACCACCCCCCACGGCGAGCCGAGGGTTGGGGCGCTGGCCGCGCAGAACCGACCTTGCCTGGCGAGTCCACACCCTCCTGGCCCGGTGTTACCAAGTCCACGGACCGTGTAGCATCCTGTGCAGTCTTTGCCTTCCCTTTGGGGGTTGTTTCCTGGCTTGAGCCAGGCTTCTTGTCGACCAACTTTTCTAGAAATTTCAGCCCATCTTGACAAGCTCGGAGATTGCCAGCTAGAGTTAATTTCGGTCGCATTCTTAGAAGGAGATTGCTGGGGGTTTGCCTGTGTTCCCAGGAATGCTTGGCTGAACCCCAAGCTTTACGTTTTACCAAGTTTGATTTTTTTTTTTCCCCAGTTAGGTGCTTGGAATTTTGTTACCAGGTTTTTTTTGTTTTTGTTTTTGTATTTTGCTGTGTTTGCTATTGAATGTATAGTTTTGCTAAAACTCACCGGGCAACCTCTATGACGGTAGTAGGCAAATCTGTAGTCGCTTTAAAACAAGTAAAAGGGGCTTTATCTTTTAGTGGTCAAAATATTTCCTTCCTTCTTTAGAACTGTCAGGGATGTGTTCAAATAGGTGTGTGTCAAACTGACTGGCTCAGACACAAGGAAAGTGTAGAAGACATTTGGAGAATTACCAATTTAAAACTGTTGGCATTCAAAGAATTCCTGAGATCTGAAGCTGTAAAAGCATTTTACTACATAGTCTATGCTGAGAAAAACTGAAGTCCCTGTACAGTTGGACATTACAACTGTTCCTTGTAACAGCCTCTCAAATTACTACCAACTAACATTTTACTGCATAGCGTTTTCTTTTCTAGGCTCTTTTTGTTGTAGTTGGGTCTTTTGGTTGGTTGTTCATTGGTTGGTTGGTTGGTTTTGATTTTTTTCCGAGACAAGTTTCCTCCACGTAGCCCTAGCTGCTCTGGCATTTGCTTTATAGACCAGGAGGGCCTCCAACTCACGAGGTCCACCTGCCTCTGTCTCCCAAATACCTGGATCAAAGGCGTGGGCTACTACCACCCGGCCATATTTTGCTCGTCAAACATGCTAGACAGGCTGGTGGTGTTCGTTTTGAGGGCCATACTGTAGTGTTTTTAAGAGAACAGAAAAATGAGTACAGTTCCAGGCTTTTGCTCCCCCCCCCCCATTTCCCTTTTTAAGGAAACACAAGTTTTCACTTCAGCAAAATACCAGATCTAGGTTGTGTTTCACAGTACTGTTTGCTTCCAAGTGTATATAACCTGCGCCTCCAGCCCCAAACTTGTTTTATGTTATCATTTGTTAATTAATGCAGAGCTTAATCCCATGATCCTATTAATTGCCTTTCTTTACTTGCTAATGTTTTTCTTTCTCTTTCCTACTATGGTCCCCTCCCTAATTTTGTCAGTACTTTTTACTTTACTTTACTTCAGTACTTTACTTTAGTAGTGGCAGAGGTCAGAAAGTTGTGTACTGTGGGTCCTTCTGGAAAGCTTGTAAACATACTGCTGAATCAGTGCAGATAAAAACCTTGCACCCTTAAACTTGGGTGGGGATGGAGTAGGGTGGAAAGGAAGTTGTAGAATTTCATGCAAGTTGGATATTATATAAGTTTACCTTACGGTCTCCTAAGCAGTTGAGTTTTCTGTTTCTGTTTGTGTGTTTTAAACTTAATATTTATCAGGTGTGCCCTCATCTATAGCAATAATAAGGTGCCATTAACCTGTGTTCTGCGTGAGAGAGTTGAAAACCCACAGACTGAGTTTAGTAAATGTATTCATTAAGTATTGTTTCTTTGTTAAACATATATATATATATCTCCATGCCTACACAGGAAAATGCTTTGTCAGATAGCATCCTTTGTATGCTTCCAACAAGTTTTATTGGCTGTCAAATAATCTAACTCAGTTGAGGACAAGACCCACTCAACACCACTCACATAGCCTTTTCCCCTTGAGAGCATAGAATGGTGTATCTTTCTAAGTCTAGAACATTCAAGTGCTAATTAAATACTAGAAGAATCATAGTAAGTGTTGGGTTTTTTGTTTGTTTGTTTCGTTTTAATGTCAACTATGGTATGAGATTGTGAGGGAAAGAATGCGGCGACAGGAATGGTCCCATGGTTGTGGAACTTAAAGAGCATTGTGGAAGATAAAGACAAAATAAAGCTCAACAAACAGAAAAATTTCAAAATAAGATAAGGGCTACATGAAAGCAGAGCACTAGAGCCAGGTTCTGACAGGAGGGAGAGTGTTTACTGAGTGTGAGTGAAAAGGTTGCCATAGTGTCAATATTGTGACATTTCCCACAGGCAGCCTTTTTTTTTTTCTTCCGTTTAAAATTACTTTCATAATTATGAAAACCTGTTCTTAGTTAACAGGCTGTACTCTGAAATTGTAGGTTTTGTTACAAGCTCATTGGTAGTTTTCCATTGAATCGAAGGAAAATCTCAGTGCCAAGCCACATCACCTGTGAACCTCTGCATTAGATGGTGCCTCAGACTTCATTTTCCTGCCTACCTGATGTGCTTTTGTTGTGTCATTGTGATCTCTTAGGTACTGGAACAAGGGACACTTTACTGTCCCGTTCTTCATTTCTTGGCCTATTCTTTGTCATGCTCTTAAATTATCTAGTTCCTTCTTTCTCTGAGCTGGGTATAAAACTTCCTTCTTTGGTGCCTTCCACCATGTTTTAAAATGTGTACTTCCAACTCTTTTCTGTCTCAACACCTTATTTTCTGTATAATGTCTGTCATACTGGGTAGTGTTACTGCTTGCTTACCAGGTTTCAGTGCCAGCTCAGACTATCCTTGTCTGCCTAGGTACACTTGGGTCTTAGAACTTTTCTCTCATCAACACTACTTTGACTGGTATGTTCCTAGGCTAGTCAGCAAGAACTTGTACTTTGCTGTGGTTTTTGTTGTTGTTGTTATGATTTTAGTTTTTTATGTGGTAAGAAAAGATATTTTTTGCATACCTTTTTAGACATAGGCCTCATTCCACATGAAAAAATTTCAAGCAGTCGAGATAACTTTTGTTATTATTTGTAATGTCTTCCCAATTTCCATTATCATGCTCACTGTTCTTCCTCTCCTAAGCTTCCTTTTGCGCATATCTCCTCCTTTTGCATGCATTAGCTTTTTTCATTTGGGGAAATTCAGAAACCCAAGGGCGGTTGTTGGCTTCCCATTAGCAGTAGCCCTCTTCCCTGAGATTGGGGGAGGAAAGGTGGTGGTGACCTGGAGCAGTGTCAGCAGTCTCTCTGGCTGTTGGCATGAGTTGAAAGTAAAGTAACCATCGGTATGTCAGGGGCACTTGGGCCTGAATTCACATTTACAGTGCTGTTACTAGGTACAGAGACAGTGTTGCCAAAGTGAAATGTTCAAAAACTCATTGCCTTTTTAAAATAAATGACTTCTATAATGGTGAGATCAGACACAATTTGTGAAAAATATATTTTTTAAACGAACAATAAAAGGTTAAAAGAAATTAGGTCATGAGGGGAAAAACTCAGAAGGAAAGTATCAGTTCGTCAGCCGGTCCTGCCAAATGCTTAAACTTAAAACCATTAGGGTCAGTTGCTTGAAGCTATTCAATGCTAAAACAGGCTAGAACCCTCTGTGTACTGCCTTTGAAAAACAAAGACAGTATGAGAATGAAACACACTGAGCCAACAAAATAAACAAGAGGAATTCCATAAGAGCTGGCTATCGATTTATTTATATATATACCATCCAGTTTAACTATAGAAAAACTGGCTACTGTAACCAAACATGATGACAGATGCCTCTAATACTAACACTCAGGAAACTGAGACTGGAGGATTGAAAGTTCCCAGGTCAGCTTGGACTACCTAGCACATTCTAGGTCAGCCTGGGCATGCAGAATGAAATCCTGTCTCAAAATATGAGGGGAGGAAGGAGAGAATAAAGAAAATAAATGTAGTTACTATAAAGGTAGGTGTTTTGGTGACTTGTTAGTTTGTCTTTCAATCTAAAGTGATAACATAGCTGTTTGGTTATATGTTTGTTTTTAAACATTATTTAATCATTGCTGCAGCACTGTGCCTCAGTTGCTTAAATTACATCTGTGTTTATTCCTTGGAGTTTGGATTTTTTTTTAACCAAACATGGGAGATAAATGCCTGGCAGAGGTTTTAGACATATAAGTGACATTAAATTTTGGAACTGGCTGTATATTGGGATATAGAGAAGAGGCCCTGCACTCTGTGTGATACTAACGGTCTGCCCAGTGCAAGGATGTTCTTCCACTCTGTGCCACTACCACCTTCAACTTGCACGCTTCTCCCCCCCCCCCCCCCCCCCGTCCCTTGTAAGACATATTACTTTTTTCTTGTTATAAAGTAGAACCTACTGCTCTCAGAACCAACCTGCCAAGGCAGAATAAACTGGATCCTGTCAAAGAAAGGGGCGTGGGGAGGCCAGCTGACTAGTTTCACTGTTAAGATACTTGAGACCCTAGATCACATTATAAATTCCCATGGTGCACTGGTTGTGGGAACCTCACATTGCTTCCCGGATAGTTCTAAACCAGAGATTGCAGTACACCTCTTGGTAGGTCTGCTCTGTTCTACCCAGAGTATCCTTACTTAGTTTTGTTGTGAGTTTTTTTTTTTGTGTGTGTGTGTGTCATGCTCCTCCTATTCAGTAATTATGGGTTCCTCGTGACATTCTTTAGTATATTCCTTTTCTCTTCATATTTAATCCCTTCGAGAACCTTCTGTTTTCTAGTTTGCAGACTTTGGCTTTAAGTGAAATTACATCTCTCACCTGAACTACAGTGTTTTGATTTCACCGAGGCATCTCAAACTAAAAGCTGTGTGTATCAACTAGGCAGATACACCGGTGGTCCCAGCTACTTTGAAGGCTGAGGCAAGAAAGTATGTATGTAGGTATTCAAGGCCAACCAACCTAGATAAACAGCGGGATGCTATCTTTTTTTTAATTGAAAAAAAAATCTTTTCATACAATATATTTTCATCACACTTTTTCCCTCCTCCAACTCCTCTCAGATCCACCCCACTCACTCATCTCCAGGGCCTGCCTTTCTCTCTTAAAAACAAACAAACAAACAAAAAACTCAAACTCTCACACACAAACACAAGTAAAAATAAAAATGAAATAAAACCATGAAATTGGAAACCAGAGTATCCGAGCAAAAGACCATTATGACAAAACATGCCCAAACAGAGCACGAGACAGAAAGTCTACTAAAACACCATTTATTTTGAGTTGGCCAATTACCCCTGTGCCTACCCTGAAGGGTAGTTAATACCCCCAGTGAGATCCATCAGAGAATACTACTTTTTCCTTTGCAAGTGGGTATCATGTCTGTGTCCATGTCCTTTCAGAACTGGGTCCCCATGGGGCTTGAATCTGTGCAGCCCCTGTATGTGCTGCCACCGTCACTGTGAATTCATATATGCATCAATTCTTTTGTATATTGAGGACACTGTTTTCGTGGAGCCATGAAGGAAATACTGTTCTGCATAGACCCTGAGCCTAGAGGAGAGGCTTGATGAAGGCATCCCATTTAGAACCGAGTGCTTCAGATCTCTCACTCTGTGCATGCTGCCCGGTTATTCTGCGTTAGTTCCCATCTAGTACAGGAAGATGCCTCATCGATGCTGGCGGAGTGGGGCTATGCTATGCTGTGAATGTACCGTAATGTCATTAAGAGTTGGCTTATCGCTGTGTTCCTTTAGCACAGTGGTTCTCAGCCTTCCTGGTGTTGCAACCCTTTCGTACAGTTCTTCATGTTGTAGTGACCCCTCCCCCATCATAAAATCATTTTTGTTACTTTTTACCTGTAATTTTGCTACTGTTGTGAATCATAATGTAAATTGATATTTGTGTTTTCTGGAGGTCTTAGATGACCCCTGTGAAAGGGTCATTCAACCCTGAAAAGATCATCACTCACAGGTTAAGAACCACTGCTTTAGCAGAAAAATAGTTTTGTTTTCCCTTGGGGCCATGGCCTAAATAATCTCGGGTTCTTGGCCACCCTAGCACTGTCAGCCATAGGTTCCATCTCATATAGTGGCCCTTAAATCCAATCAGAGAGTGGTTGGTACTACTACACTAGTGCGTTATTTTACCAGCATACTGAGATTTCATTTAAAAAACCAAAACAAACCCCACTTTAGGCTGAGGGTGTACTCTCAGCAAAGAAAGGGTTGCTTATCAAGTAGGAGGCTCTGGATTTAGTACCTAGCCCTTCAAAAAGGAAAGTAATGTGTATTCCTCCCCTTCCTGAATTGTCCCAAGTTCCCAGTTCACCCCTCACCCCAAAGGATGACAAGCTAGAAACTTCCCAGCTTCCCCTTTAGTGGTGTGACTCTAGTGGCTGAGGTTTTTCTTCCTTTCACCTCTTATACTGAGTCTCTAAAAACTTTATGCTGATGTTTTCCTATAAAATCGATATTACCAGTAGACTTGACTGTCATTTGTACTAACATTTTATCTCCCCACTATAAGCCTTCATCACTTAAAACCATTGAGATCATGTGCTAATTTTTATTCTATTTTGTCCATATGATTAATAAAAGTACATCCTACTAATATTGAAAAGACTCCTATAATCATTTTCTTATATGCTTAATTATAATAATTATCTCTAACCTTTCCTAATTCAAATGCAGCACTTGAAGGACTAGTACTCAAAGGTCCTTATGGCTGTCACTGAGCCCGTTTTGTACTCTTACTACCTCATCAGGCCAGCCTGCTGATACGTGTGTATAGTGCTATTGTCATAGCTTTTTGTTTCTATTTACAGTTTACTATGATACCATCCACATTCCTTTCCACCAGTAAGTTTTATCTTTGATTTAGTTTTAATGGAAACCCTATGTTTGACAATCACTTAACCACTATATGATTTGAACATGTTAATTAGTCTCTCTGTCTTGGGTTTCTTTTTTCCCATAAAAATTAGGATAGTTAGCATACACACTCCACACTCCTCAAGTTGGTATGAGGATGAAATTAAGTAATTTATAAAGTGTTCTTAGCTTTGGGGTATAAGTGCTTGATAACTATTATCTGTGATCATTAAATAAAAATGTAGTTTAAGAGGACAATGTTGTAAGTTGGTGGTAGAGCACATGTGTAGCATGTACAAGAAGACCCTGGGTCTAATCCTCAGCCATACACACACACACACACACACACACACACACACACACACACACACACACTCCATTTCAGCTAAGTTATTCATTTAATACTAATTGTCTAGGTCAGCACCTCCTTTTCCGTACATATGTGTTTATGTATGTATCTGCGTATAAAATGATTAACTTGTGCGGGAGAGATGACTCAGCCATTAAAGCCTAGGCTCACAACCAAAAGTTAAATGATTAGCTGTTTCCAACATGTGATCCCATTGTTACCTAGAAAGCAGTGTAAGAGGGACTGTGAGCTGCAGAATCAGATAAGCTGTAAGTATAGAGGTATAGGACTATTACGGTCCTATAATTTCACTTAAAGGACATTTATATACTTCTTAGTAAGAGCTAGAACTAAAATTAAGTCCCTACATCAGTTTCCTGTTTGACGCTAATTCTGTTAGGCTGATTTTTTTTGTGTGTTTGTTTAATTTACTGGTACTATATCCCTCTCAACCCCCAGGTAGATAGCCACAGAAGTCCACCAAACAAGATAAATCATTGTCTCCAAGTAGAAGAAAACCAAGATCCATGAGTGGGCATCGATCAACAAGGAAACAACGATGTGGCGATTCTCACCCGGAGTCCCCTGTGGGCTTCGGGCATATGAGTACTACAGGGTGTGTGTTAAATAAATTGTTTCAGTTACCAACACCACCACTGTCAAGACACCAATTAAAACGGCTAGAAGAACACAGATATCAGAGTGCTGGACGGTCCCTTCTTGAGCCCTTAATGCAAGGATACTGGGAATGGCTAGTCGGAAGAGTACCCTCATGGATTGCCCCAAATCTCATCACCATCATTGGACTGTCGATAAATATCTGTACAACTATTTTGTTAATCTTCTACTGCCCTACAGCTACAGAGCAGGTAAGAGTGTTGCCGTAGCAACAGTAACATTTCAGTAGAGACACGGTAATTGGGATTCTTAGGTCAGTTTTATATAAAGGCAAAATATCCTCAGGGCTATTTGGTAACTCTTTAAATATTTTTAATATCTATCACATTTTAGTGAATTACATAAGCCCTTCCTACTTTGTATAGTATGTTGCTTAACAGAAACACGAAGGAAGTGGTATTTGAGATGGCATGAGTATACACAAGGCTTTTCAAAAGTGTTCTTTCAGCCAGGTGTGGTGTCAGATAGCTGTGACCCAGCAGGAAGGGGGCTGAGACAGATCGCGAGTTGGAAGCCAAGTGGTGCTTTGCAGCAAGTTTAAGACAAGCCTAACCTGGCCATTTGTTCCACATTTCTCTTTTTCTCTTTTAACTCCTCTTTTATTGTGCAAACATGGTTCCTGCAGAGTGTGTGAATGTATTTCTTGTTTCTCCTTTTTTGGAGACAGAATTTTGCTCTAAGGCTTCGACTGGCTTCAAACTCCATAACTTCTATCTTGTGCTGAGATTACAAGCATTCTCCACCATACCGGGCCTATTTTCTCAAATAGCTTGCGGTATTTCCAGTCAGGATACTTACAGAGCAAAGACCAACCCCATTGTCGAATGATGTCACATGTGCTTTGAGCTATTTCAGGTGGGGTTGTCTGAAGCCTGGGCTTCTAATTCCAAAGAATTGTGGTCTAGATTTATGTATCCTTGAAAGAAACAGCAAGGGGGTGGCTGATTTTAGTGGAAGGATTCTAATCATCCTACACCAGATCTAGAAAGAGGATGAGGGAGTGAGAGAAGGTTTAAGAGTAACTCAGACATTAATCATTTATTGAACACCACAGAATGTACTAGGTAACCATGGCTCTCTGTGATACTTTCTTACAGTTTTCTTAAGTGATTTGGATTTTCTTGAGTACAGAATAGGAAGACTCAAGGTGGAAATGACTTCAGCACTCTTTCAGTACTCTGCATGGAGGGGTAATGGCTTTCAAAGCTGCATGGTAGCAATACTTGTTAGACTCAGCTCAAGATGCCTTAGAATAAGTTATAGCTATCTTTCTGTGATTATCAGTACGATACATCGTCTCCAACCCCTTTGTCTAAGTCTTATTTGTAGTGTTATGAGATTTAGAGTATTCAGGATAGCTAGCATACAGTGCTCAGTAAATAGAAGCCAATTCTTGTTTCACTTGGTCAGAGATTAAGTGTATAACTTTCTTCCTTATAGCCCCCTCCCATTCCTGATTTCTGATATGATAAGACATCTGAGTTCCCATTGAGTTTTGTATTTTGTTTATTCATATTTTAATATTAAAAGTTGTATAGATTTAGCACCCAGAAAAGTTTTAGTTCATTATATCTGATTCTCTTGTGTCTTTTACCAGAAGCCTTACCCTTTAAAGCCTCTGCATGTAGATCCCAATCTTTCTATTAGAAATGAAGTTCATTATTTGAATGAATTTAGGGGAATTTGTTTTTGTTAGGATATGGAAACTCCTGGTAGATGAGTAACAAAAGTAAGTTAATCAAATTCTCCAGATAGAAATGGCAACCTCTTTTATAAATAGAGACCAAAACATCCCCTTGATCTGTTTGTTCCTAAAATATTTAAATTTTATCAGCTTAGTAGCTTAGATTTTGTTTGTTTCTTTTGTTGTTGGGTTTAGGTTTGTTTGGGGTTTTGTTACTTGTTTATTGAAACAGAATTTTCTTCTTTTATAACTATGATTATAAGCATGTGTTAGCATACCTAGTAAGCTTTTGTTTTATTGCTGTTTTTTTTGTTTGTTTGTTTTACATTTCTGGCCTAGAGAGATAGCTCAGTGGTTAAGCCACATTACTCTTGCCGAGTTAGGCTCTTAGCACTCAAATCTGGAGGCTTGTAACTATCTGTAACTCCAGCTCCAAGGGGTCACACATTGTCTTCCGGCCTCCATGGGCACCTGCACTAACATAGATACACATACATATATGTAATTAAAAATGAGAAGGATATCTTTTAAAAAACAACTTAGCATTTTTGGTTTTTTGAAACAGCACCTCACTTTGTTTCAGGGTGAACCCACTGTGTAGACCAGATTGGCTTTGAACACTGTCGATCCCCATGCCCATGCCTTCCCAGTGCTGGGATGGGACTACAGAGGCACACTATCACGCCTAGTGTTAGTGTAGGCTTAGTACCATAAACTAACGTTCATTTAGTCTTGCAGCTTTATGTGCGTTCAGAGTTACCGTTGCTGCATAAGATAGATACAGGAAGTTAGTATTACTGTTTCATACAGTAATTTAAGTGGTCTGTCCTGTCACTATAAGTTTTATTGAGTTTCCAGCACTGCTGTAAGAGCAGGAAGAGGAGGAGGAATAAACCAGACATCTGATTTGTAGAGTATGGTGATGGTTGTAACCCTAGCTGTGAGAGGCTAAGTGAGAAGGTATCCATTTCCAGCCCAGCCAAGACTGTGGAGCGAGAACATTTTAAAACTACAATAGCAAGACTTTTGTTGAATTTAAATACAGGGATTTTTTTTTTTTTTTTTTTTGAGTTGGGTTTGGTTGGGTTTTGTTGTTGTTGTTGTTCGTTTGTTTTTTTATCATAAAATCATGAATATTTTTAGTTTACTCATTTGTTTTTGTTGATAAGTTTTGTACTTTTGATTTAATTCAATAGAATAACTTGTTCAACTTTTAGTATAGAAAAATGAAAAGGAAATTAAAATAGCACATCTACAGCATCTCTGCATAGTTAATTTCTACTGATATTCAAAAGATAATATTATACAAAGAAATTCAAAGAAAAAAGATATAAAAGGAAAAGTAAAAATCTTCCTCTTCATCTAATATATTAGTTACTTTTCCTAATGCTTGACAGAGTATCTGACAAAAGCAACTGGAGGATTTACTTGGCTGAGGGTTTGAGGGAAGTGTGGAAAGTAGCAGGAAGGGCAGAGGTGGCAGGAACATGAGGCAGCTGGTCACATTGTCTGCAGTCAGGAAGCAGAGAAGGATGAACACTATTGCTCAGCCTCCTGCCTCCATTTTCCATCCTCAGTCTGGGACCCCAGTGCATGGGATGGTACCACCCAATTCCTGGGTGGATCTGGTCTTCCCTCCTTGGCTAACCTTTTTGGAAACAGCCTCACAGATAGATACACCCAGGGATGTGTTTCCAGGGTTATTCCATCACTACCTTTCCTTACTATCCTTACATTTCTGCAAGACTTTGCAACTTGACTTCCTTCCCTACCTGAGTTAATGATACTGTACTAGGATTGTGTTCCTTTCTTTTTAACTAAGCTAAGATCACACATGGACTAGGAGGCTTTCATATTAAATAAAAAACAGAAAACAAAGCATGAGAGATGAAAAATAATGGAAACAAGGAGAAGTGATTATTAGGTATTTTTACAGAAAGAAAGGAAAAGATAATCCAGGAAAACTTTAGTCTCTCTTTTTTGTGCGTATAATTATTATTTTGCTGCTTCCTGGCATTGTGTGCACACTAATAGTTGAGGTCATCTCTGTTTTCATAGTAACACTCTAGCTCATTTAAAATCCTAAGTAGGCCCCAAGAAGGTCCTGCGTTTTTAGTGCTCCAAAGCAGAGCTATGCAGTAGCAGTTCAGTGGTGGTGGAATATTTTCTATGTTGCTAGGATGATAGTAAGCCACTTGACTATTGAGCATTTGAAAGTATAACTAAAGAACTGAATATTTTATCTGATTATACTTTACTAAAACCAAAATATTTACACATGGCAATGGCTACCATATTGGGACAATAGGTCCTAGAGGATGCTGAGTCCTTCAGGAAGAAGGAATAACAGATCTGAGTTCAAAAGGGAGGCTCTTTAGTACGAAGGCTATTTCAGTGTGCTTGCATGCACATCATGCCTGCATAGCCATGCATTGCCTTCAGGATATGTAAGTCTGGCTCCAGAGAGGTATGTGCTCTGTGGTGCTTTTTATAGCTTCTGTGTTACAAAAGTGTGGAACACTGAGAAAATGTTTAAGAGAAGATCATTATCCTTTTAAAAACTAAGGTATAAGTAGATCTCTAACAGAGAAAATCCCTTTCCAGTATAAAATATACTGAATATTTAATTCTTCAGTATTAATACAGTGTAACTTGACAACTAAAATACTGTGATAATACTTTCATTATGGGCAATAAAGGAAAACACACAACATTTAAATCAATATTAGTAATTCATTTTCTAAGAAAAGACAAAGTATTCTTTAATAATATAACATGACTATAAATATTTGAAAAATAATGTTTAAGGCTTCTGCACACCAGCACTGCATTGCCCTAGGCTCTTTTTATGAATCTTTATTAAAAAGCATGTTAAAAACAAGTTGATTAGCTGGGCGTGGTGGCACACACCTTTAATCCCAGCACTCAGGGAAGCAGAGGCAGATAAATCCCTATAAGTTTAAGGCCAGCCTAGTCTACAAAGTGAGTCTAGGACAGCCAAAGCTACACAGAGAAACCCTGTCTCAAAATATAAACAAACAAACAGAAACAAAAAGCAAAAAAAAAAAAAAAAAAGTTACTTGAGAAAGTAAATGGGAAAAATATTTGTATTGTTAGCCATCCTAAAACATTCAGTATGTGCATTTGCCACATTGGGAGCCAGAAGTCCTGCTATGAAGCCGTGAGAAGTGTGTTGAATGCTATTGGATCTAGTATTTTCCTAATGAAATAAAGGGAAACTCTACTAATTCTTTTGTGGGGTTGATTACTTGATTAGGCAGCTTTTCCAGGTATGGTGACACTCTCCTGTAATCCAGGTGTAAGGAGGAAGGCAGAGTCAGGAGAACCAGAAATTCTAGGCGTTCCTCAGCTACCCAGATATTTGAGTCCAGCAGCCTGGACTGTGTCGTAAGGAAAGTTTGAGTCAGGCATGGTACTACAGGCCTGTAATCCCTGAACTTGTGAAGCAAAGTCAGAAGGAATTCAGGGCCGTGCTTGGTTTCATAGAGAGTTTGGGGATAGACCAGGCCACGTGATTTAAAAACCACAAAAATGGAAACAGAGTCTCAAGAAGCTCAGGCTGGTCTTGAGCTAGCCATGTAGCCATGGTTGACCTTGAATGTCTGATCCCCCGTTTTCACCTCCCAAATGCTAGAATTATAATTAGGTTACCATGCAGGCCTACTATATTGATTAAATAGTCGTAGAAATTTAGAGAAGGCACCATAATCCCTCATGAGAGTTCTGAAAAATTCCTCCAGAACACAGTTGTTCCTTGGGAATCGTAAAGGATTGATTCTACTACTTCCACACAGAAATGAGTCTGCAGATGCCTAACTACCGTCACCAAAATAGTTTGTGTGTATATAGCCCGCATGTACCCTTCCATATTATGTAAAAAAAAAAAAAAAAAAAAAAAAAAAAATCTGGATTACTCATAATACCCAGTGTAGTATACATGTATACATGCTTTTAAGTAGCTATGTGTGTTGTTATTTAAGAAAATAAGAAAAATGACTGTGCATATTTAGCACAGATGCAGATGTTTATACGTTAGAAATTTGGCTGATGAATCAGTCCCTGATTACAGAACCCAGGGACTTTAACAGAGACCTTGCACACCTTAAAAACAGGGCGTTAGTCCTCTCAGCAATCCCAGTTACTTGAGCCCTTAACAAGTTCTTTATTATTTGGTGTTTCTGTCATCTTCTATACAGCTTTCAACCAGGAGAATTTTCTAGAGAATGAAGAGAAAATTGGGCTGGTGAGATGGGCTCAACAGGTAAAAGCAGTTGACCCGAGTTCAGTTCCTGGACTCCCAACTCCCATGGTCGAAGGAGAGAACCTCTGACCCTCACGGGTTGAGGGTGTACACACACACCGTTGAAACAAAGATTAAATTTCTGTTAGAGAAATCTATTAGCCAAACCTAATAATGAAAAACACTCTTAAGTGTTGTGGGTTTTCTGTTTTATTTCACAGGCACCTCTCTGGGCATATGTGGCTTGCGCATGTGGCCTTTTCATTTACCAGTCTTTGGATGCCATAGATGGGAAACAGGCGAGAAGAACCAACAGTAGTTCTCCCTTGGGAGAACTTTTTGATCATGGCTGTGACTCGCTATCAACAGGTACTGTTGGTTTTTAGGGCCGATAATTATTAACTGTTAGAAATAATGTGATAACCAGTGTTGGGATAAATAAATTTAGTTCTCAAACAAATGATTTTTATATTAAATTTTAGTGCTTTTTGAAAGTTGTTCTGTTTAATGCTTGTTCATTGTTGGCTTTATTGGGAAATTTAGAGCCTAAACTTGCTTTTTGTTTCTGTTTTTAACCCTAAGTATTGATTTTGGCTGGTTTTTGTTTGTTTGTTTGGCTGGTTAGTTGGCTGGCTTTGGGTTTTGGTTTTCCAGTGCTTGGGGTTCAAACCTAAGGCCTTGTATATGCTAGGCTAGGGAAGTCTTCTACTGCTACTTCCATCTCTAGCCCAGGATCTCTTCTTTTAAAACTATAATTGTCATTATCACAAATCTCGTAGTTTTAGATGGAAGTACAGTTGTGGGTGACTGGTAGTCCATGACCTTGTATTTAAATAAATCCTAAATGCGGATGGTCAGGAATGCATTATACACTTGACTTACAAGTAAGCTATAAGGTTTGGATGAAGAGTGATGTGATCAAGTCTGGACATGTAACGTACAGCGTAAGGATTACAGCTAGTCATACTGTCTTGTATGCTGATAATTTACTAAGAGTAGATTTGAGGTGTTTCCACCACAAAGGTGATGCCTAGGTTCGTTTTCTTAATTCTAGTGACTTTTACACATATCAAAGCACCCTGTTGTATAGTTGTTTTTTTTTTAAGGATGGAAGAAAAAAA
>CAJRSG010013381.1:268698-301969 GCA_907169655.1 Acomys percivali
TGTGTTGTAAAGCCTTATAAACAAATACAAAAGTCTCAATTATTTGTGTGATAGCCAACTTAAGAAATAAACTAAGAGAAACAAACACAAATATATAAAAATTACCCTAACATCTCAGTCTCTGTGAGCACCCATGGACCCAGCTTAATTTACTTTGTAAGTCTTCTTGTGGTATCCTTGACCCCTCTAGCTCCCTCAATCCTAATTCTTCCATAAGATTCCCTGAGCTCTGCCTATTGTTTGGCTGTGGGTCTCTGCATCTGTTTTCCAGTGTAGCTAAGACTGGCTTTGAACTCTATCCCCCTGCCTCAGCTTCCTGAGTGCTGAGATAGGCATGTGCTTGGTAACAAGCACCTGAAACACTTACTACTATTTATTTACTATGATTATATCATTTAGTACTATTATTCCTAAGAAAAGAGAATTTTCAAAAGCAAGCTAAAATGTTTAGGTTGCTTTGAAAAACTTTGCTTCAGCTGAGCGATGTATCTATATGTATGTATGTATCTGTGTGTGTATATATATATATATGACATTGAAATTATGATGTAAAAGATACGTAAATATCACATAACTGGAATGGATTATTTTTATCTCATTGAAGATTTTTTTTTAGCTCAATTGATGTTATAGATGCCATTCAATTTCAGTTGTCATTTTTCTTCTACAGTTTTTGTGGTTCTTGGAACTTGTATTGCTGTGCAACTTGGGACGAATCCTGACTGGATGTTTTTTTGTTGTTTTGCTGGGACATTCATGTTCTATTGTGCACACTGGCAAACATATGTTTCTGGAACTTTGCGATTTGGAATGTAAGTAATACTTGATGATTTTCTTGTTGGTCTCTTTCAAATATGCAGAGTGTTGCTTAGATACTAAGTATCAAAAATTGATCACCACTAAATTGACTTAATTTATAAGTAAACTATTTTCTCTTTTTCATATGTCACTGTGTAAGGGAAGGAAGTGCCAGAATCATGCAGTGAGCATTTAAAAAAGGAGAAGGAAAAGCAGTAGGTCCTCGCTCACCCTCACTGGACTTTCCAAACTCACTCTTTTATCCTACTGTTTTTTTACCTCAATTCCATGTTTTATCTTCACATACGAATTTATTTTCAAGAGTTTCTGAGCTGGAGTGATGGCTTAGTGGTTAAGAGAATGTTCTGCTCTTGTAGAGGACCTGAGTTCAGCTCTTAGCACCCATGTCAGATAACCTGTGATCATCTGTAACTCTGGTGCCTTCCGATCTGACTCCCTCTTCTGGCATTAAAAATAATGGTTTTGGCCAGGCGTGGTGGCGCACGAGGCAGAGGCAGGAGGATCGCTGTGAGTTCGAGGCCAGCCTGGACTACAAAGTGAGTCCAGGACAGTCAAGGCTACACAGAGAAACCCTATCTCAAAAAACCAAAAAAAAAAAAAAATAATATTTTTTTTTAATAAAAGGAGGGGTTTTTTTTTTTAAAGCAAGAAATGGGCTACTTCTTTAAATACCATAATTTAATTAGGTTTTAGTATATTTTATGCTGTTTTACTTACAAATCTACAAAACAGTAATCTTTTTTTAAAAGATTTATTTATTATGTATAGTGTTTCACCTGCATGTACACTTGCATGCCAGAAGAGGGCACCAGATCTCATTATGGATGGTTGTGAGCCACCATGTGTTTGCTGGGAAATCAACTCAGGATCTTTGGAGAAACAGGCAGTACTCTTAACCAACCTCTGAGCCATCTCTCCAGCCCCAAACCAACGATTAATAATTCGTTTGACAGCACACTATTTAGGTTGTTTGTTTGTTTGTTTAGTTGTTTTTTTCTGCCAACAAAATGTCTGAGTTTAAAAATGACATACATAGGAACATTTTTGACCTGAATGGGGAGTTCCTACCTGTTGATCAGTACTTTTCCATAATGGTTAATGAGTAAACTAGTCTTAGAATGTGATTGGGATGGCATTTACCATGTAAGTTTTGTTGTTTGTTGTGTTTTATTTTTTGTTTGTTTTGTTAGATTTGTTTTTATGTGTGGATGTTTTGCCTGCATTCAATGCCTGTAGAAGGGATATCTCAGAAGGGACATTAGGTCCTGTGGAACTGTAGATAGAGACAGTTGTGAGACACCCTGTGGTGCTGGGCGTCCCTGCCAGGTGCTCTGGAAGAGTAGTCAGTGCTTTTAACCAACTGAGTCATCTCTCCAGCCTCCACCACCTAGTTTTTAATTAATTATTATAGATCCTGTTTCTTCTTTCTTTTTGGTTTGAGATAAATATAAATTTTTTGATAAAAGTCTGTATTCAACAAATGTCAAAATAAAACTGTCTGATTACTGTAATACATTTTACCCTAATCCCTGAATCCCTAATGGTGTTGCTTGCTTGCTTGCTTACTTAGATGCGAAGAGTTGTTTTAGTAGACCTCAAAAAGGCCAGGCTACTTAGAAATTCAGTTGCTCACCACAATTCATATGATTTTTGCTAAATTCTTAACACTAGAACTTAGGGACTGTTGAGATGACTAAACAAGTGAAGGCACAAACAAAATAAGCAAATTCTTATATAACTTTTAAATAGGACTTAATAAAATAAATGGTTACTAATATTTTTGGTGCTGATTCTTTTAGAAGACGTCTGAGTAATTTCAAAGCAAAGAGATTGCGAGCATAGGTTTAAGGTCTGTCTGGAAGTGGCATGAATATGCATGTGAAAGTTGTGTTCATATATTCATCAACTATTTATGAGATGTTCCATGCTCAAAAAATGTTAAAGAGTTCTAATTTAAAGAAAGCAATAATTGGATGTGTATAGTTGTGTTGTTTTCAGTACTGTTTCCATAGTCTTTTTCTGCTTTAGGTAAAACCACAAAATGTTGTTAAAAATTCTAAGACTATTTGATTTTTATAATTCACTTGTAAGTTCTAGTTATACTCCAGTTTTTCAGGAATGCCATGACTTTTATGTTTAGATTTCGCATCACTTGTGTTTCATTGCTTATTGTCTCAGGTTTCCAGTGTTGTTTGGACCTTTAGACCTAGGGGGAGGGGTGCTTTGGAGACTGAATCTCAGTTAGATTTAACTTTAACCTTATTTACAAACCAGTCTCTTTTGTTTTCTCTTTCCTTTTCACGTAATATAAAACCAGCTATGTGGTCTTGGAACTGAGGAGAGAGAATTAGGCTTGAAGCTAGTTTTTCTTTTTTAAAAAATAAATAGCCGGTAGTCTGAGGACCAGTTTGATATCACAGCTTATATCTTGCAGTCTTAGAATTTCCTGTGATAAAGTCTGTATTTGGAAGCGTTTATGCAGCCCCATGTGGTTAGATCATAGGATGACTGGAAGGGTGTAGCACAGATAAGACTGGCAGACTCAGAAAATTTTGTTTGCCTTTTTTGCATTACCGAGAAATGTGGCTTTTATCCTGATGTGCAGGGACATTTTGTAAGACCTAAAGCTGGGAAACAACAAAAATGCCCTTAGAAAGACCCGCTGGCAGTATGACAGAGAGTGAACTAGGGTTGACTGTGACAAAAGCAAAGAGACCCCTTAGTAAGAGTCAGCATAATTAACATGGGGTGTTGTAAACCCCACACTAACACAGTGCAGTGGTGTTGTTGGGAAATGGGTGGGTTGGAGAAAGACGTTACGTCAGATGTAGACACTGTAGGATATGGTCTCAGGTGCAGGGAAGGAATAAAAGGGCAGATACTACAGAAACTTCCGCACGCCTTCCCTTCCTTGGGAGGTTGTATGGAAAGTGGAGAAAGAAGTGTCAGGAAAAGAAACTATGTAAGTGGCAACCGCTATCCAGAAAATGTCTGTAAGGGATGTTGTTCATATAAATAGAGTGTAAGCAACAGAAAATGTAGGGTAGGGGCTGGGAAAGAAGGCTGTGAAAATATTTGAACAACCAAAGCGGGAAGGTTCAAGAAAGAATGATGCTTAGAGTTGCCAGGACTCAAAATGAAGACAGGAAAGTATTTACTGAATTTGGCCATGGGAAAGATCTGTAGTGGTTTCTGTGTATTGGTGGAGCAGGCGTTAGATTGTAGTGAGGTAAGTAAGTAACTTCTAGTTACACTCTCCATCAAGTTATTCATAACATATATAGAAGAGAAGAAAAATGACACAAAAAAGTTAAGCATGCACTAGAAAATAGATTGAAATTACTGAGACACAGAAAATGAGAGTGATTTTTGGAGCAGGATAGGCTGAGGTATAAGACTGCCAAGTACTTAGGGTAGGCATATAACTGAGTGGTAGAACAGTTGCCTAGAATACCTGAAGCCCCAGGTTCAATCCCTAATACTGCCAATAATTAATTTACTAAAATACCTGGTAGTATTGAGGCCAACATGAAACCTAAAATATAAATCAAATATCATAAGGGAAATTGTACAACTACATTGAAGTATACTGAATTGCCTTTTTAAAGCAAAATTGAACTACAACATTCATGGAAAAATGCCATTAGTACTTTACACATAGGAGCTACTCATCAGCAAACCAGTACACTAGAGGATAGAGAATTACAGAAATAAAGCCCCCCAGTTCATGTATTTTTCTCATGAACATACACAGTCAGTATAGGATAGATTAATTTCAGTCAAATTTGTATACATGAAAGAGAATAAAGTTTTCTTTTTGCTTAACAGAGAACAAGATGAATTTTTAACTGTGGTTTAAGTAAAGAAATTTTTAGATTATGGCTTCTTTTTACATTTTCATAGGGAAAATGAAAGCAGCCTCAACATGAGAATATTGTTTTTGAACACTTTTCTTTTATTTGTGTTGTATTATTATCATTTATGCATGAGTGAAAGGGATCGTGAACATTTCCCTTTTACATGTAATAAATTCAGATGTGCTCTCAGTAACTTACAAAATAGAATGTTTGCCAAATGAGAAGTTTGGGAAGGTGAATATGGTGGTTCATATCAGAACTTGGGTAGTTGAAAGAGGAATATTAGAAGCTAAGAGCCACCCTGGGTTACATGGGGAGAATCTAGCTGAAAAAATAATAAACAAAAATAGACATTTTTGTTCTTTTTATTTTCTTTCCTAATAATGTTTTTAGTTCCTATTTTAAATTCATAGTATCTTGAACATAGGGGGGAAATGCTCATAAAGGCTAGAGAGATATTCAGTGGTTAAAAGTGTATGCTGATCTTTCAGAGGTTCAGAGTTCCTAGCACCCCTGCCTGGCAGCTCATAGCCAGCTACCATTTCATCTCTATGGGACTGACACCTTCTTCTGGCCTCTGACTATAATTACTTATTTTTTTAAAAAAGATCTTAGTTTGTCTGTGACTAAATATGGTCCATTTAAAATCTAGCATTTTGAGGAAACAAATATGCTTTGAACACATACTTCTGAATTTTATGATCTACATCTTTCAGTACTTTGCTGTGGTCACAGCCAAAAACTGCCTTTCACATAAAACAGTAGTGACTGTGACATCTAGACAGACCTGCTCTCACAGTTCTGTTAGACTGACTGGTGCTGTTTACGTGCCATCTTTCCGGCTTTTTAGCCCTTTACATTTTTACTGGCCTTGATAGGGAGGACTAGGGAGAGAGATAAAGTCAAAATGCAATAGGAAAAGAGCTGGGCAGGTGAAAGAACAAACGTGTTGTGAGTTGACATAGAAGCACAGAAACGGTCCCTGCAAATGTCATGGGGTTAGATGGTGCCAGATGCTGCAGAAGTGTTGAAAGTGAATAGGATTCTTTCTGTGTCCTGAGACAAAGGAGTATTGTGTGCTGTGAAATATATTGTATTCCTCTCTCCTCTTTAGCACAGTGTTGCTTTTAAAACAAGTATTGTGATTTGAAGCTCATCTGTAATCAATCATCTTTAAAAGGCTATGGTTTAGATTACATGCGGGTTCTTATTTCTGCTCTTAAGCCTTAAACCCTCCTTATCTAGATATTTTTAGATTGATACGCAACAGATGTATGTGTAGACTTATATTTATTTATTTACTTACTTACTTATTTATTGAGATAAGCTCTTACTATGCAGTACTGCCTATACTGGCTGGCCTGGGCCTCACTATGAGACCAGGCTGGACTCAACACCACAGAGATCCGCCTGTCCTTCCTGAGTGCTGGGATTAAAGGTGTGAGCTACTGTGCCCAGCAAAATCAGTTATTAATGAAATATGTTTATAAATCATTTATGCTATCTTAATCTTTTAATAGACACTATATGCAAAATATTGGCCTTTAAAAAAATCTCCCATACTGTAAAGGTAGGTAGAACTCTCTGGGGTTTTTCCTTTGTTGTTTGAAGCTAGGGTCTCACTCTATGCTGGCCTGTCCTAGAGCTGAAACTATAGAATGCAACACCACACTTGGCAGAACATTTGCTAAATTATTATTTGGGGACAAAGAAATAAACAAAAAATTCAAATTGGGCTGGAGAGAAGGCTCAGATGTTAAGAGCACCAACTGCTCTTCCAGAAGTCCTGAGTTCAATTCTCAGCAACCACACGATGGCTCATAACCATTTGTAGTGTGTCTGTCTGCTCCCCTCTTCTGGTCTTCAACTGTACATGCAAGCACCACACTGTGTACATAATAATAAATAAATAAAAATCTTATTTAAAAAAACACAGGTATTGTAAATCCCAACTATTAAAAAAATTCAAATTGAGAGGGGAGGTTCTAAGTTGAAATCAAGCAGTGTCTTCATTTTCTTCTGTTGCTATGATAAGGCAGTAACAAAGCAATTGTGGAAAAAAAGGCTTATTTTATCTTATAGCTTAGTCCATCATGAAGGCAAGGCCAGGCAGGAGCCTGGAGGCAGGCTCTGAAGCACAGGAAGTGCGGGCCTGTGCTTACTGACGTGCTTTCCTGGCTTGTTACGCCTGTTTTCTTACACACTTCAGGACTACCTCACCAGGGGTAGTATTGGTCCCTACAGACTGGGTCCTCATACATCAATCATAATCATCGATCAAGAAATGCTGCAAAGACTTGTCTAGACTGCTGTATCCGATGGAGACGTTTTCTCAATTGAGGTTCCCTCTTCTCACTAACATGTGAAGTTGACAAAAAGCTAACCAACACAGGCCAGCCTGTTTTGATTTGAGTACTATAGAGGTTTTTGTTTGTGTGTGTTTGCTTGCTTGCTTGTTTGGGTGCTGGGGATTGAACTCAGAGCCTTCTCATGCTAGGTAAATGCTCTTCTACTGGGCTACATCATCAGCCCTGGTGCGAGTTTTATATTAGGTGATCTCTGAGACTTGGACTAATGTATAACTTTTTAATGGCATTATTTCTAGTATACTCATAATTAGGTGGAATTTTGGGTTCTACAGTACTTTTATTGCATTTTCAGTCTGTACCGCTAGAATTTTACATTTATTTTAACTACAAATGCTAACCATAAAAGATTTATTTCTATTAAACAGATTTTTACCTTTTCCCCCATAGTTAAATGAAAAGGTTAAACTATGTATTCTACATGTAGTCTGACAAATTTAGTTTATTTTCTTAATTCAAGTAGCAGTTTCAGAAATAATTTATTGAAGACATAATAAAAGGCTGATGTTGACACTGGGAATGTGGCTAAATGGTAATACCCTTACCACCTCTGTGCAAGACCCTAGGTTCCATATCTAGCCTTACTAAAGAAATAAAATAAGTAAATATATCTTTTAAAAGACTTTTTAAAAATTATTATTATATGTATCTGTAAGTGCCTGCCTGTATGTGTGTGTGTACACCACTTTCATGCAGTATAGTCTACAGAGACCAGAAGATTGTGTTAGATTCTCTGGAACTGGAGTTATAGAGGGTTGTGAGCTGCCTTGTGGGTACTGGAAACCAGACTCAGTCTTCTGCAAGAACAGCCAGTGTGCTGAGCGTGGTGGTGCAGGCCTTTAATCCCAGCGCTCTGGAGGCAGAAGCAGGCAGATATCTGAGTTGGAGGCCACTCTGGTCTACAAAGTGAATCCAGGACAGCCTGTCTCAAAAACAAACAAACAAACAAAAAGGACAGCCAGTGCTCATAACCACTGAGCCATCTCCCATTCTCTCCAATGATGTATCTACTCTCTTACTGTTAATATCCAGTGTATTTTCTGTTGAAGAATCAGAAGCTGTACATGGAATGTCTGTTACAGTCTCTCTGTATGTGCTTAAGATTATGTTACAAGTTACTAATGCTAGAGATGTTTTCATTCCTGTGCAGTTATGTGTGGATGATGATTTGTTTATGACAGCGTCTCACTACAGACTTAGGCTATTCTTAAAATCACTGCTCTGCCTCAGCCTACAAGTGGGGGAATTACATGCACACACCACTACACAAAGCTCATTCACTGGGAGCCTGGTGTTACAAATACTTTTCTAAGACAGATATCTGTATTAGTGTAAAAATGAGGTTAAACTTAGAGTCCCTTGATCATCCTGTAAAATTAGGAGCATATTTCTGTCATCAGCATTCATAGTTCTCCCTTAGATTAATCTTACTTTCTGTTTAAAAGCTATTCTATACAACTCTTTGATTATTTATATTTCAAAACTTTTCATAACTGAACTGAATATTACTTTAAAGTAGCTAATTTATTGTAGTTGAGAGTGCTGATGTTGTGTGGAATTGGGGAGAAAAGGGAAGAAAAGGAAGATTCTAGAGTTAGAGATTATCAGGCAATAGAACAAGATGGCAAATTTGACTTGGTTTTTGAGACAGTAGCCTCAAGCTATCTAACCAAAGCTGGCCTTGAACTGCTAGCTCTCCACCTGTACCTGCCAGGCACGTCCCATAGCCAGCTTGCCTATTTGATTTTTTTTTTCCCTCCATCTAGGATAAAAGAGAAAAACCATCTTCATTATATTATTCTTTTTCACTTCTTATTTCTACATGTATCTACCTAATTTATTTATTTATTTATTTATTTATTTTTGAGATTGAAGAGGTAGGAAAATTAGTATAAGACTGTGATTTTTTTAAAAAAATGTTCATTGCAGTCAGTAGGAAGAAAGAAAGATTATCTTCTGATCTTAGAGGGAAAAGACATGTTTTTTAAAACTGGATGCCAGTGGAGTGGGATGTAGTTCATTTGGTCATGCAAGGCCTGCCCTGGTTCCATCTTCAGCCTTATGAATAGTCCTGAAAGGACATGGCTATAATCTTAGCACTGTAAAGGTGAGGGTTGGAAGAGCAGAAGTTTACAGTCTTCCTTGGGTAAATAGAGATTTTGAGACCACCTGGGCTAGGGACCCTGATTTTTTTTTCTCTTTTTCTTTTTTCTTTTTCTTTTTTAAAGTGTTTGTCATGGTGCCACAGGCATAGAATTATAACTCTGGGTAAGCAGAGGCAGGTGAATCAAGGCCCGTCTGGACTACATGGAACTGTTCTAGCGGCTCTAAGTTGTATAGACCCTAACTCCAAAATAAAGAAATACATTCTAGGCAAAGGGACTCTGTGGTAACTGCACAACATCCTTGTTCTGATCCCCAAAATTGGGGGTAATAAATGATTCTGGGGAAATATGAGTAACTTGCTTATCATAAACTGTTATTTAAATCTTTATATCTTATCAAATAATGTATGAGGTTCAAATCAAATGCCTTTTTTAGGTATGTATATCAAGTTAGAAATAAAAATGAAACTTGCAGAATAGTTAGGAGCCAAAATGTTACTATCCACGAAAAGGTCTGCATGGCTTTCATTACTGGAGGGACCTGTGATATAATGGAATTATGTGGCAAGTAACATTTGTCACTCTTCAGTAACTGACTGTATTTTCAGTACTAATATTTCTAAGTGCCTACTTAAAAGTCATTTTTAGTGTGCTACATAAACTACTAATGTAATTTGAATAAGAAATATTTGTCTGTGCACAAGAATAATATAATACACAAATCGCGTCGTTTGGTTTGAGTGTCTTTATATAAAAGGAATGCCTCTTTTGAAGCCTAGTTTTTGCTACCTGTTTTAATAGGCTCATTAGAAAAATATATGAGTAAAGTTATTTTGAAATGTTTGTTTCCTTATGCATAGATTCGATGTTACAGAGTCCCAGATCATAATTATATTATGCCAGCTTCTCTCAGGAACCGTGGGGCCTTGGTTCTGGAACTTCACGGTAACTGCTAGAATATTCATGCAGTCTAATGAACAATGGCGTGAATTCAATAAAGACAGCACCTTTGTCATGCACAGAATAATTGAAGAAATGAAAACTCAAGTGTTTCTGGTGGTATTTTACAAATAAATGTTATTAGAAAATAAGTGATTTTAAAATATAATAGGGCAATAAAAATCTACCATATTGTATATACATACATACATATGTATGTATATATATATATAAGCAAAACTTTTTAAAAAGTCGTCTCTCTGGTTTGATGTGGATGACAATTTTGTCTCCCATTTACCTGTAGTACTTAACATTGTTTGAAATCTGTGTGATGTTTTTAAAAACAAATACCTTTCCACCATTTTATCTTTTATCATATTTATCTTTTTCTTCCATATATATGGAAGAAACATATATGTATTGATTTATTGTTTATATATACATATATTGCTGTTTGGAAACAAAGCAAGCAGAGTTTTGTTTTTCACATAATTGAGTGAACTCCATATTCACCTAGGAACCATTCTGCTTACTTTCTTAACTTCTTTAGCATGTCCTTTAACTATTCTAGTTCTGCTTGGACTAATAATAATCTTAGTGTAAGCAAAACAAAACAAAAATAACTCCACAAACTGAAGCTAGAAGCTAGTCTCATGTAGTCTCTTTTCTCTTTCTTCTAACATTTTCCTCGCTTACTTGTGATTTGGAAACTACCCTCAGCTCTCTGAATGCCTTCCCTTCCCCCCCCCCCCCCCCAGTAGATATATATTTCCCTATGCTAACTGTTAATATATGGGATTTTTCAAACCTCTCGTGTTAGAATTGTAATTTTGACCTTGTGACTTTTAGGATATGTTTCCCTAGTCAGGTAATCCAGAATCCTTTAAACTATAACAGGAAAGTTTATTTACAAGCGGGAGTAGAGCTTGCAGTCATCTTATTTTGTCATTCAAGAAATACTGGGGAACATTTGTCCATATGAAAACTTGAGAGATTATTCTGACTGTGCAAGGCTACATTACTTTCCTGCTACTTTGTTAACAGAGTACTTTCTGAAAGGCACATCACGGCACTCTAAACCCAGTTACTCAGTGATGGTAAGGATAGTGTTGGAGACAAAATAACCTTAGGATGTGCAGAATACTGAGAAATACACTACTAGGTTCCAGGAGCAAAACAAAAGCCATTTTCAGTTGAATTTACAAAGTTTGCATAATTATTTATAGACTTCACTCTGCCCCTCTTCAGCCTTCTCTCTCCAAAGGCCTGTGGCTTTGTGCTCATTGTAATTGTCTAGATATATTATTTTAATAGCTCATTGTTTGTTATTGCTGCTTAGGGATAACCACATCTTTACCTATATTATCAATGAAACTAACAGATTATAGGCAGTAATATTTACTTCCATGTTGTTTGTTTACGAAAATAAAAATAACAGACATTTTTATTCATGATGTAACTAAGGGTTGAGTGTTCACATAGCATACCCAAAGCCATAATTTTGATCCCCAGCACTCCCTCCAAAAAATTTGATCTAAAAAGAGTTCCCTAAATTTATAGAGCCCTTTGTTTGCTAAAATGTTTTTGGAAAGTATTATATTCAAATATTTAAAAAATTTAAAATATGCTCTGCTTTCTCCAGATATGCAGTTTCACTTTAATTAAGTACTTTTAGAGGTTTTCCTTTGTTCCTTGTGGCTATTACTTTGTTTTACTTGATCATTCAGTGATCAGCCATTTTAATAACTGAATTAAATCATTAGGTCTGTTTATTTTTTTCAAAGTTGGAGGGAAAAAGGCTTTAGAAAAAAATGTTATTAATTTGTTTCTAAATGAATTCATTAGCCTTTAAACTATCCTTTATATTTTGTAGCAGTTTTGGGTAAATTCATATTACAATAGGGAAACATCACTCTCAAACTGATAATAAAAAATATAAACTTAAAACAAATGTTTATCCCAACTGATAGATGGATTAAAAATTAAAGAGTTTCAGAATTGCCTAAGACAGCACTCCCCTTGCCTGTCAGGCTCCTACTCATTTTCTCTGTAACTTTGGAAAAGCCACTTAACACTTCTCAGTTTCCTCATTTATAAAATAGTAAGGCTGCTCCCACCTCCTAGGGTAGTTGCAAAGATGGAAAGTATTAAAAACACATAATTCACTAGTGACTAGCTACACATCCATATAGTGAATCTTCTTCGTCTTTATATTTTAAAGCCTTAACAACTTCCAGTACTATACAGACTTCTTCAATAACTGACTGATAGAGAAGAAAAATAAGACAGTAATTCTTTAACTGCATACTGAAAATGCTAAATGAGCTGAAAAGACCCTTGGTTATTCTGCTTCAAAGGCTGCCATTAGTCTGGGCCTACCGCCAATTCCTCTGCTTTAGGGGACTTTGGCTATGTTTGTCTCCACTTAAAGTTTTCAATGGCCTTTCTCTTTTTAATTTTCGCAGAAAATATGAGGAGCCATACTCATGTTATAGGTAATCCTGTTTGTAATAATTCAGCTTGCTTAAAAACTAAGCTGACTTGTTTGTTTCTTCTGTATATAGTGTTTGAATTAAAAATATGTGCAGTTATCGATGAGCTCCGTGGTTAGCACTGTTTACTACTCACCAGCGCTTGTCACGTGCCATTTGCCCTTGTTGAGGACAGAAAGTGAAATACTTTCCTGATCTTCATTTCAGTCGCTAACACTGCACATCACCCATAGTACTTGACATTCACACCCACTTACAAATAAAGCCGTAGTTAATAATATCCTAATCATTGAACGTGATTCCTAGTCCTTCAAATTGATGTTTTTTAATAGAAAAGCTTGTTTGTAACATAAGCTCACATCAGATTGTACAAACTAAGGTAGTTTTTGTTTTGTTTTATTTTTCTATTGTGATTTTGTCCCTAATATATATTTTGTGTCAACCATGTTAATAGTAAACCCAAGTTACACACCAGTTATATTTACTATTTATGATGTAACAGAAATAGTTATGCTTACAGATTAGCTGCAAGTATTAGCTTCAAAGTACTTATGATGCATGTAAAAGAAAGGTAGGTTAGATTATTTTCCCGTTTTGGAGAGCGAAGCCATGATAAGTTCTTGGAAAAGACGATGAGTATCATTCTGTGCTCTCAGTGGACCCTTTGTCTCCCCCTTTCAGTTTGAGTTAGAACTTAAACCAAATGCATTTGTGCATCTCTCTGCAAGATGAGAATAAAAATAAGACTCAGAAAATAGTCGGCAGCTGGGCTGTAACTTAGTGGTGGAGTGCTTGTCCCCACTGTGTTAGGCCCTGAATTCATCCCAAGCACTGTAGTGACAGAGGTCAGGCAATTCCCTCATAGTTAACAAACTTACATAGCTTGAGTCATTACACTTTTTTGCAACTTGTAAAGGCCATTTTCTTCCTCTGAAAAAATAACTGTCCCAATGGTGAGTTTTATAAGCTGCCAACCTGTAGCCTTTGATGGCTTCCAAGATTTTCATGTCAGCAAAGGAATTCACTGTTCTCTTAGAGGTTAAAGTGACTCATATTCACTTAAGGACATTTTGTTCTCTTTATGTCAGGGTCTTGCTGTGTAGCCCAAGCTGGCTGGCCTTGAACTTGCATTCTCAAGCTTAAGCCTACAGAGTACTAGAATCACCATCCTACTTTGTTCTCCCTGCTGTACCCTTAGAATAGTGCTGATAGAGACAGTTTGCTGGGACTGGAGAGCTGGCTTAGTTCAGAGCGCTGGCTGCTGTTCCCAGGTGCAATTGCCAGCACCCACATTAAGGCTCACAACTGTCTGTAACTGCAGTTTCAGGGGATCTGACACCATCTTCTATCCTCTGCAAACACTGGAGACACACACACACACACACACACACACACACACACACACACACAGTGCATGAACATATACAAGGAAAACACCCATACACATAAAATAATTGCAAAAATGCTAAAGAAACGATTGATCCATGAGACTTAGTGTGTGTGTTGAGCCTGCTTTTGACCTTGGACTGCCACCCTTACAGTCCCCCCACCCAAAGACTAGGAAAGTATCCTAGGAATAGACTAGGAAAGACTAGGAATGTATCATGTTTAATTCTTCCAGGAGCAATGATAGACAGCTCAGGCATTTGTTCTAAGCCCAGTAGGCAAATAGGAAAAAAATCCACCTAACCACCTACCAACTGGTAAGTTTTCCTTCGCCCTCTCTCCCACATACAGTGACAGTATCTGAATAGTTTAGGAAATCTTCCAAATTTTGTCTTAGAAACTTTACTTTGAGACTATAAAGATCTTTCATGCTTCCTTTTTGCTCTTAAACTCATCCACAGTACAAAGATTAATTGTGTGAGGTTGCTCCATTTGAAGTTTATAACTCTATGCTTCTGGCCCTTCCCCTTCCAAAAGGCGGCTACTTCATATGTCAGCAAAATGTTGTAAGATGTCTACCCTCCACCCGAGACAGCACCGGCCATCTTTGACGCACCTCCGTGCTTACTCTCCTGAGTCGGCTGCTGACTGTAATTCCCCTTTGTGGCATCGCCACTCACCAGGTCAGCTCTACTGAGTCTTTTTAGCTTACTTCAGTCCCATTTTTTCCCAATAAATGTGTATATAAAAATAATTTATATTTGCAGCTAGATATGCATTTATTTAAAAAGCACTTATCCAGCAAATAAAGATCAGAAGTTTTTATTTTGAAAGGATTACTTGTGGGTGCAAGAGCTTCCATACTGTAAGTCCATGTGGATTTTCTGCTTTAAGTATCAATTGTAGAAAGGCAGCTCCACTTTGTACAAACTGAACCTCCTTGTGTTGAATTTAGCTTTTCTTAGTTTTTGTTTTTGTTTTTTACAATTAATGAAGTTTCCACCTTGTTACAAAAGTAACACAGTAAAAAACTATAGCGTGGGAAACCCCCTTGTCCGTACTCCCTGGCTGCCTAGCAGTCCCTACACTGTCCTCCCAAATAGGTGAGCATCCTTAGCTTCTGATGTGCTTCCAGAAATATAATGTGCAGTTACTGATAAAAACAAAAGGTAACTATTATTTGCCTTATTTTTTTTTCCACAAACATGTAGAATGTACATATTCTGGAACTTGTTTTTCACTTAATATTTGGTAATTTCCAATTTCAGTATTCAGGGCATTGCCATGCCACCTCAGAAAAGCTACAAGTTGTTCCATTATGTGGCACTTATGTAACCACTCCTTCATTAAGGAATTTAAAGTTTTTCTATCATAACTACTTCTGTAACAAATAACCGTTAAAAACAAACAGACAAAAAATCAGTGTGCCTGTAGAATAAATTCTTTCCCTTAAAGTGTTTGGATCCCATGTTCTAAGAATGTCACGCTCAAGCTCATGTGAAGTGCTGGTCTGTGGAAGGAAAGGAACACCCACATAGGCACTTCTCCTCCATCCTTCTGCCCATGTTTTTTTTTCTTCTTAGACATTCAGTCTTCTCATTTCTGTTGCCCCTACTCCCTTTTGCACTGCTTGTCTCTTCTTGACCATGAGGTCATTTTCAATAATCTCAATACTCAATAACTTCAGTACTCGGCTGCTTTCAATTTTCTTTCCAGAATGTGAGGGTAGCTAACCTAGTGAGAAAAGAATCTGACTAAGATTTGATTTTTTCCCCCACGCCTATAGCACAGTGGACATTAAATTAATATATCCAGGGGGCAATACATTTATTTTCTTCCAGTTTAAGTTCACCATTTCTGTTGCTACTGCAAAGAGCGTATTTGAGGATTTCATACTATGTAGCTATACAATGTAATTCTCTGCTTGATACTCCAATTTTAATACATACATGAACTTTTTTATTTTTGGTGGGAAAGGTTATTGAAAATTTGCTTTGGAGAGGGGAGTTTTTATTGCTCTGAATTTTACCAAATTAAATTTAAAAAGCTCTGGATTTTATGTGATTTTGTTCATAACAAATTTCTGATACGTCCTTTCCCCCTTTGCTCCATATTTGAAATTTATCTTCTGTTGTGCATGATAGAGGAATGCTGCTTTGCTTGCAATTAATTAACTTGGAATTGTGTTTTGATTAATTCGGCTTTTTTGGCTTTTTGTACCTAATCAGAATTGATGTGACTGAAGTGCAAATCTTCATAATAATCATGCATTTGCTGGCAGTGATTGGAGGACCACCATTTTGGCAGTCTATGGTAATTTTGTTGACATCCTGTATCCTATATAATGCATGCTCTCTTCTGCTTGTGTTTCTAATATAGGACAATCCAGTTAAAGGGTAATATTTTAAAGTTATTTTACTTTTTTTTGAGAATGAAAGTTACAGCAAACAGTAGGAAGTTCCTTTTTAGAGCATGAGAATTGTATTCTCTGAAATTCTGTGTGCAGTGAGTGTGTTTTGAAGGACATTGGGAATCTGAGTCTTTGTTGTCATCCTATTTTACATTCAAGGACACAACAGGTAATGTGACAACTAAGTTAAGTGGCAACACAATTAAATGATTATTTTTTCTTTTTTCTTTACTACATTACTTTAGTAGGTCTTCTATCATGAGCTTAGTGCTGAATAACAAATTTAAGATTTAACATTGTAAATTAACTCTAGCACAAAATAGGAAAAAAGAAAAACAATATATAGTGGCACATTATCTGAGTGCTATGGGATTATTTTAAACACGAGGTCTTTCTTTCTGCACTGAAATATAGTACTCTATAATCACCGCCGCCCCCCGCCCCCGCTACCTTTTTTTTAACCTCCTGTGAGCCTCTCAGAGAAAATATGTGGGCCAGAGACACAAGGTCTAGAGCCAGGTTGTCTGTGTGAAAGGCTCCGTTGTCCCACATTCAAACTTCTGCCTATTAGGTAATGTCCAGTTTAGTTTCCTCCTCTGCAAAACAAGAATAATGATAGGACCCGCCACTCGAATGAGTTAACACGTGCCAACACTTAGGGCAGTGCCTGTCAGTGAAAGCTGATGCTCTTTAGGTGATTGCTTCCTGTTCCAGTTTGGGCTTTGTTTTGTTTTGCCCTTTTCTCTTGGGAAAATGGGTGAGGCTGGCCTTCTAGAAATTATCCTCCTGCCTTAGTCCCCTACCTAGTCTCCACCTCACAGTTTGTTCAAGTATTGTTCATGATTCGGCAGGGTAGTTAGTACTCCTGACTTATCAGTTAGCTGCTGGTCACCACTCTCCCCTTAGTAATTATTGAATGTGATTGTACTAAAAAACATTTAGTAACCTGTAATGAATATAGCTCTTAAAAGTCAGAATATTTCAAAATACAAGAAAAATGGAGTAAGACTTTCCCCTTACTTAATTCACTTCATAATGGTAAATTAGGTACTTCCCTGAGTGTTAATTGCCTTTTGTTCAGGGATGTGCTTACAAAGAAAGGAGATAAAGGAATAAAACCAAATTTTAGTCCACCAGGAAAATTCTTAAACCGTTCTTCAGTACACAGTTGCAGTTGTGTGCATAGATGTTATTATAGACGCCTCTTGGTTTCTGTGACTGAAGTGTAGAAAGAATTTTATTACCTTGGCCTTTTCATAGATGAGCTGCTTTTGGTCAGGCTTTTTAAAAAAAGTTTAGCCTTAACAAGAAGAAAAAGTAGATTTATTTTCCTAAAACTACATCATAAAGCCTTCACTTGTGACTATAGTTAGTTTTATAGACTTCGTGTTTTACATCAAAATTTCTCTCCAGAATACTGTTTTGAATATCTTAAACATATATAAAATGCCTTTTTTCTTAAGTATTTTAATATCCACAAAATGAGAATTCTGTTCGATGTTCTGAAAAGAAGTTTAACCCCTGGTTTATGGAACTAATCCTTAAATATGGTACTATATTACGTTTCCGTATATTTCAAATATCTGTATTCATGTTATACTGATATGTTATTTCTTAGTGAATGTCTGGCACTAAATTGGTTCAGACATACTTCTTACCTTTCTCAGTATAGTTTGTACAAGTAAGCTATGTAACTAGCTTTTTAAAAGGTCAAGTAATCTGAGCACCTGGGAGGTAGATACAGTGCCGCAGGATCAGAAGTTACAAGTCCTCGGCTACACAGTGAAGTTAAAAGTCCTCGGCTACCCAGTAAACTGTACTAGCCTGGGCTGCTGAGACCAGATTCAAAGGAACAGCAACAAAAGCCAAATGTTTATCCTACATATCTTTGCTTGTAATTAAAATAATTGTGTTTTTTCTTAAGCTGGAGGGTGCCTTTTTTCTTATTATCTGCTTGAATGTGTATTTAAAGTCTTATAATTTGTGTACCTCGGGCTCATGATGGCATTGCCTCAGTGTCCCAAGACCCGAGGTCAGGTCAGTTCACCACCATGCCTGGCTTTGTAAAGACATTTTCTAAAGTTGTCAAACTGACTTGGTAGATTTTAAAATTTGATTCCTAGACCAAGCAGTCCAAATTCAGGACTAATATGATTAGAATGTGTCAGAAAAAGAGATCCCTAGTCCCTGACTTGTTATTTTCTCTATATTGTGATGCTTGCATCATTAAACTATAAGGGAAAACATAACTTCTAACTTCTAATATTGAAGAACTACTAAAATTATTTGTGTCGTTTGATCTCAAACTGCTATGCAGGTTACTATCCCATATCCTGAAAGCTTAGGATCACAAGTGTTTCAAATTGTGGGTCATTTTGGATTTCAGAACATATATCAGCACTTACTTACTCCTAATCTGAAATCAGAATACTCTAAAATCTGAATTTGAAAATCAGGTTTTGAATTTCGTAGCATTTCCATTTTAGGATCAGTAGTGTCCAGACTCATTTTTCTTTTACATGGCTCAGATGTTTATTTGTTTCAGAAACCATGACTGCAAGTAGTGTCTGTAGTCCCATCATTTGTGCCAAAATGGAGAAAATATGTTTATTTAGGGCTCACGTATGGAATTTACATTAAAAAACTAAACAAAACAAAACAAAAAACCCACAGGCCATAAAAGAGGCTTTATTTTCCAAGTCTTTGTTAAATTATAAGACTTTTACCATAAATTTAGAAATTGTATTTATGGTAAAAAGAAACAAAAATATTGCAAATGTCTTCAGAAGTTTGATTGCAGAGTATCTTTATTTTTCAAAGGTCGGTGATTGGCAGCTACTCGTATTTGGATTACCCATTCTTTGCCACATTTTTCTCCCAAAGAGTTGAGTTTTTATTAATGGTTATTATTGATGTTATTGCTATTTTCTGGGGTTTTGTTTTGTTGGAAAAGGAATACACTCATTCACAAAAGTTAATACATTTCAGGAAATAAGTTTAAGTTTTTGTTTATTGGTTCCTCCTAAAACATATTTCCTTTGGAACTAACTATTTTAGGAGGGAGTAGGGGTGTGAATCTGAATATGCAAATAAATTAATCCTACAAAAATTAATTTACTCATGGTTATTTACATTTGATTCTGGTTTGTTGGTTAGTTGGTGGCTTTTCAATACAGGGTCACTCTGTGTGGTCCTAGCTGTCTTGGACCCATTCTGTAGACCAGGTTAGCCTCGAACTCACAGAGATCCTTCTGCTTCTGCCTGTCCAGTCTGGGATTAAAGGCATGCCTACTTTTGATTCTTTTAAGTGCAGTCATTGATTAAATATTTCTCGGTTTTTTGTTTTGTTTTTGTTTTTCAAGACAGGGTTTCTCTGTGTAGCCTTGACTGTCCTGGACTCACTTTGTAGACCAGGCTGGCCTCAAACTCACAGCAATCTACCTGCCTCTGCCTCCCAAGTGCTGGGATTAAAGGCGTGCACCACCAAGCCTGGCTTGATTAAAATTTTTAATCCTTTAGAATTCATCTAAAGCAACTAAGTAAATGCTACTATAGCCAAATTGTTTGGGATTGTTGAAGGAAGGAATATACATGTAGTATAATGTATTTGTCTTTCTTGAACTAAAAGGCTTCTAAACTAAAAGGTGCTGGGGATTAAGTACTTCAGGTTTGCTAGACAAACACCATGTCTCTGAGCCCCTGAAATGAAAGACTTAAAAGAAGGTGCCTTTACACTTAAATAATTTCGACATAGTGATTTTCCTTAAAGCCTTATTGGATGTGGTAATTATATTAACATTGTTAGGATTTTCATAAAATTTACTTAAAATAATTTACATAAGGCTGGAGAAATGGCTCAGTAGTTAAGAGCGTGTACTGGTCTTGTAAAGGACCCACCCACAGCAGGAGACTGATACCGTCCTATAATTTCAGCTTCAGGGGATCCTACACCCTCACCCTCTTCTGGCCTCCACAGGCACTGAATTCACATGTACAAATACACATATGAACATATTAAAGTAAATAAAACAAATCTTCACTGAGTTATAAACAAGTTTTTCCACACTCTTTGCAATAAAATATCTACTCTTAAAATTATAATTTTATTTCCACAAAACCTATTAAAATTACTGTGTATCTTCAAAATCTAGCCAAAACATATACATTATGTTTGGTAGAAGTGCTGAGAATTTAATTTTTTTTCCACTCTAACCTTTTTCCAATCAGTTGTAATACATGTAATACATGAGTCTTCTGTGTACATTGCCTCACATTTCCTGTGTGTGCTGCCTTTTCCATTATAAGGTGCAAGGGAGATCATTCTATATACTCTCACAAAACAGGAATTTAGCACACACAGGGAAAGGGACAAGGTCTGAATCCTCATTCAGATATACATGGTGGTCACCTTTGGTCACCAGGGCCCCAAAGAGATTAATCCAGGCTCAGACAGTTGGGACCCTTGCCACTGAAACCAGATGACCTAGTTCAAGTGCTGGGATACACATGATAGAAAAAGAACAACCTCCACAAAGTTGTCCTCCAATTTCCACATGACCCCCTGCTTCCACCAATTAATATTCATAATTTTAAAAATCAATTCGAATTAAACTCTATACTTGTATTTTTATGGGTATAGCTAACATGGATTCTTTGTTCCACATCTTAAATTGCTGACGTACTTGATCCCAGCTTTGTATTAATTTGCCTGGATTTTCTAGTATTTCTGTTCATTCTTTCTTCCAAAGGGCAAAAATTTCATAATTCTAATACAGTTTCGCCAAGTTGTAAGTACAAGTTGTGATGCTTGATCAGGATAGCTGTAGCATGAGTGACTGTGTCATACTTGTCTCATTGGGAGTGCTGACTCCCTGGTTCTAACGTGGATGCCCCTGTAGTGGAGCAGGCAAGTGGCATACCTCTCCCTTTCCAGAAACACCCCTTGTCTCAGGAGCGGGAATGGGGGATGGCAGAGGACTGGGATGTGGGAAAGGAGCAGGGCGCTGAGGAACAGGGCGTCAGCTGAACCCCTCACCTTACTTTAGGTAAATCATATTTTTAATGTATAGTCATATAGCAATATATTTTTTTACTGAAAACTAAGCTTTATATATTACAGTTGGTAGTCCACTTGTAGAGCTGCCCCAATTTGGATGTACTTAACTTTTTTTGTTTTGTGATAAATACCACTTCAGTTGCTCTCAGCTTGTACTAGCTGGTTGTATCCTAGCAGTTCAGAGTTGGAATTCTTCCGCATAGAACTTTTCTCTTTTGTCCTTCTGTACTACGCTAATTTACAAATGCTTCTATTACTTACACTCTCTATACGTCAAACAACTGGGAAGGTACTACATTTATAGAGGTGAAATTCAGAAAGTATGCAAAGAATGTAAAGGCACCCTTTTATTTAATACAAACAAACAAATGCCACAAGACAACTTCATTCACTGTTGCCAGACCTTAGATGCATTCACAGAGGTATAATGAGCTTATGATGCAAATTAATAACATTAGATTTTCATGTCACAAGCGAGTCTCATCATTTGAGACTTGTTATATTGCTCAAAATGAGAAGAGAAGGAAATTTCTGTTACATACGTTTTAACTATAAGGGAAGGAGAATATTTGAAACTATAAATAAATACTTTATTGTACTATTTTCTTATTTGAATGTGTATATATTTTAATTGTCCTTTCTCTCTACCCATTAAAGATTCCAGTGCTGAATATTCAAATGAAAATTTTTCCTGCACTTTGTACTGTGGCAGGGACCATATTTTCCTGTGCAAATTACTTCCGTGTAATCTTCACAGGTGGTGTTGGCAAAAATGGATCAACCATAGCAGTGAGTACCTTAAGATGTGCAGAGATTTGCAAGCTAACACGGATTCTTGCCACTACTTTGCTTTTCATTTAAAAGTTATATAATCATTTGTCAACTTAGAATTTCTATTAAACCTTTAAAATACATATTTATGTATACTTTTACATGCTGATAAATGTACATGTTTTGTGTATATGGGCACAACACAAAGTATGACATGCTATGTACGCCAAGTGCAGTCCTATGTGTGCCTTACCAGTTCATGGAACCTGTTTTTCATTGCAGTTGTTAGCTAGCGGCCATTGTGAGGCTCTAGGAAGTTTGGGTTAAAGTGTTTTGTGGTAGATCCATGTAGTATCTGACAGCATTAAATGTTCTAACTCTGCTCTGTACAGGGAACAAGTGTCCTTTCTCCTTTTCTCCACATTGGATCAGTGATCACGTTAGCTGTTATGATCTACAAGAAGTCAGCTGTTCAGCTTTTTGAAAAGCATCCATGTCTTTATATATTGACATTTGGTTTTGTGTCGGCTAAAATCACTAATAAGCTTGTGGTAAGCACCTCAGATTTATATTTTCATCTTATTTTGGTTTTGTAGACCTGGATTTCATTCTGTGGCTCCTCCTAAGTAGTCCAGGAGTTTGCAATAAAAAAAATCTCTTCATATCAATACAAGAACTATTTTTACTTTCCAGACACTCCATTTTGAGCTTACCTGAAGTCCTTTGAAGCTCTATGTTTTCACATCCTGTCCATGCTTTAATCTGGTTAGTCAGTGTGTACACTCTTTGATCTCCTCCTGGACACACGTTGAACTCTCTTGTACAAAAGTGTTTTCACCAATACAGTTGGCATGATTCCCTTTTCTCATACAGTTCTAACTATGTTGGGTTTTAGTTTTATAAAATCAACAACTATTGCTGAATTATTCTTGAAGCTTTGTATTAGAACGTAGTACTGATTTACCCTGCTGCTGAGAGCTCTAGAATGAAAGTGCCCGTTTCATTGATCTTGTTCTTCTCTCAGGTTGCACACATGACGAAAAGTGAAATGCATTTGCATGACACAGCATTCATAGGTCCAGCACTTTTGTTTCTAGACCAGTATTTCAACAGCTTCATTGACGAATATATTGTGCTTTGGATTGCCCTGGTAAGTATTATGCTATCATATTTTGTAATTTGTAAGTTACTTGTTTTCTTGTCTGAGTTGAACAGTCCTAAGAAATCACAGAATGGTAGTAATGACTAAAATGCCAGAAACCCACATTTGTAATGTGTTGAGAATTCTTTATGATGTCAGTGTTAGCCTGTATGTGTGTTATTGTAACTAGTCCCACCTACATTAAAACTCAAAAACTTAAAAATTTGTAATTGTGCATCTAACAGAAGTTCAGACTGTACTCAGCCATAGTCACTCGTTTATAAATTGCCTGTGCCTACTTTCATTTTATAATGGTAGAGTTGAGCAGTTGTGACAGAGAATGCAAATCAGAAAGCTTTAAATACTTTGCTGAGTGTTCAGTTCATGCACGAAGCCTTACTTTTGATCCCCGGCACCGTATTTAAAAAGTCAGGCATGATGGCACTGGCTGTGAGCCCAGCACTGGGAAAGAGGAAGCCAGAGGAGCGGAAGGTGAAGGTCTTCATCAGCTCCATGCTGATGTTGAGGCCAGCCTGAGCTAGCTAGCCTAGGAAGCTCTGCCTCAAAATAAAATAAAATAAATAATAAAAAATGTGACATATTTGCCATCTCTCTGTAAGGAAGAATTTGTTAATCCTTAGTTGTAAAGGAGACAACTGAGTTCCTCAGCTGTATGCAGGTGAATTGGGGAGAAAGAAGTCAAGACACCTTCTATTCTTTCTGGAAGCTTAGGGTGGTCTGCGTACATGCTGAGAATCTAACCAAACATCTCTTCTCTTTTCAGGTCTTCTCTTTCTTTGATTTGATCCGTTACTGTGTCAGTGTTTGCAATCAGATTGCTTCTCACCTGCATATACATGTCTTCAGAATTAAAGCCTCTACCGCTCACTCGAATCATCACTAATGATGTGTCTGGGTTCTACTCAGCTCATGTTTCCTGCTGGAAGGAATCTGAACATACAAAGGAGAACGAGGGTGGATAAGAACAAATATAATTTATAATAATCAATGTCATATAACTTTCATTCTTTGTCACTGGTAACACTCCCTAACTGTCCTGTTGAGAATGGGAATTTCAGATCCTGTCCTGCAAACTGAACATGATGTCAAACAGGGTTTGGCTGCAGCAAGCATGCAGGGAAAATGCCATGTGTTTGTGATTATCCTGAATTCAGCACAACACTGTCAGAGGAGCACATCCCAGTGGTGGTGATTCTAGTGTAAAAGCTTCGCAGGCCAAAAGATGGTTGCTTTGTGATTTTAACAATCACCATCTTTTAGAAACATCTTCTTTATTGTCTTCTCAGACCTTCTTCTGTAAGAAGCTCAGCTGTGACACACACATCCTGCTAGCTTGTGAGTTGAGAACACTGATAAAAACCTTAAACTTGGATGGAAAGGTTTCCTGTCTGTACATTGTTGAGGAAGTGATTTTATTATTGATCAAGAAATGGTGTTTCTCACGGGCTTGGGAAATCTCACTAGCATGCAGATAATGTGGTAACTTTGTCAATCCATTTTATTTTTTTAAATAAATATATGATCTCAGAGCCAGCCTTTTTTTCTCAGTTTTATTCGAAGAAAATGTAAACTAAAGTTTCAAATGTTTTTAAATTTTTAAACATTTTATTTCTGTTCTTTAACAATTAAGGAAATGCGGTCAGCTGTGTAGTCATGATGAGCCTTTGACCACTTTATACTGTAGAAACTGTTAATATCTCTTCAAAAGGAAGAATGCTTTGTTCATTTTTCCTTCCAATAGGTCTTTATATTACAGTCATTATCCCATTCAGTAAGTGTCCAGACAGGAGGTGGGGATGGAGTGTTGCTTTGCACTCTCTGTTTTGGAATTTGAGGTAGGAGCCAGATTTCCTCTGTGGAACACTTTATTTTTATTGTGCACGTATTTTCAGTTTCTTTAGTATCTAGGATAGGTAGAAGAGGGAGCAGAAGAGGGGGCTATCCAAGACTCAGAAAATCAGAGGCAGGTGCTGGGATACAATAATCCAAGACAAAGCAGGAAAAGGAAAACTGGTAACCCTCCCTGAGCACAGTTACCATCTATTGCTTCATCTCAATTTCAGCAAACATTTAACAGGTGTTTATACCTAGTGGAAATTGAGGCCGGGAGAGGCTAAATAAAATACCAGTTGTCACACAGTATTGCTGTAATCCAGAGTGGCATTTAGGCTGTCTTCTGAATTCTGCCTAGTGTTTTTGTATTATTCCAAAGCTATAAACTGAGGTCCTAAAGGTTATTTAAAATAAATACATACGTTCTAGATTCTTTTTCAGTATAGAGGGAATCTGAACAGCACTCTTGTGTTTGCCTCCTTTGGCCATAGATACCATCAGCATCATCAGGCCAGGGTTGCTTTTTAGAAAGCCTCAGCTGGCCCTGGTTGGTGTAGTCACTTACCTAGTGGAGTATCAGAATCATTCAGCAATGGAGGTGGGGGAGGGGGAGGGTCTGAACAGTGTCCCACAGTAGCCTATGTTAGCCCTGAACTCTCAGTTCTCCCACCGTAGCTTTCTGAATGCTGGAATTACAAACTATGCCACCACAACCGCTCCAAGTTCAATCTCTGCAAAGGATGTGGTAGCTTTATATTGGAGCCTCAGTCTTTTCACAGCCTTTACAGGATTCTGGTTCTTGGTCTGAAACTTTGCAAGATCTACATAGGTTAAGCAGCCACTTCCATAAACCATCTAAAAAGATGTAATGATTCCTAGAAGCTGCAGAACTAGTTAAGTACGGCATGTGGATTTCTACCACCTATAGTATGAGTTTGTGTCTTCCAAATCAGAGTATATCCCTTAAACTTCCATTTTGTAGCTCTGCCTCTTATTCCAACCCCCACATTATTTGCATTCTTTGGCATTTAGAAACTTCCAGAGGCCACAATAAAAAATAGGCAGGGAAAACATTTAAACGATAGCGTTCTAGAAAACAAGATGCTTCTACAAATGTTTGCCATCTCTTTCAGGGTTTAAACAGAAACTGAAGGGAAGTGTAGAAAAACAAGGGCCTAGGTAACTGCTAAGTACTTTTGATTGCAATGAGGGAAATTTGGCAATGCAGGGATCATCCTACCTTCAGCTGACAAATGGAACTAAAGTCCTAATAATAAACAGTTGGTGAGATGCCCAAGACTGAACGCAAAGGACTGGCCCTGACTGGGCTATGGGAAGTCTGGCCTGTATATGGAAGTCATGGGTACCATTCAAGGGCTTCTGTTGACCAGTATTTCTCCTTTAAGCTGTCCTAGGCCCCAGCTGCTCTGCTGTGACCACTTTAATCACGATTTCTTACTCTTCCTACTAGAAGTGGAGCTGCTGACCCCCAATTTTGTGATTCCAAGCAGCCTAGCTAGACCAGGTCCTCCTCCATGTCTAGTTGAGTTTGTTCTCCCATGCAGTGCCTCAAACTGGACACACAACAAGGTTTCCATCTTTATTCTCATCCTCATGTCAGACCACTGTTTTATACACGAGTCGTGGGGCCACAACAGTGTTCCGTATGGATGATGCTATAACAGTGGTTCCCAGGAAACAGCAGTGGTGGCAACTTCTAATCAAGTGCCCACACGAGCTGTACTGCTGTACTGCTATCTCCCACTGTCCAGAAGTGCAGCTTTGCTTCCAAAGTTCTGATTAGCCATGACACCAAGGATCCCAAACTCAGACACCAGGATGAAGCAAGACTGGGCTTCAGTTGGAAGGAGGCCATGGATTCCAGGGCAAGAGCCACACTGATCCTGTGATACCAGAAAGGCCAAAGTCCAAGTTGGCCTGTAGCTCTAGACAACACTTGCTCACCACAGCTTTTACTTCACAGTCTTTTCTCTTGATTTCTTCTGTTTCTTCTGCTCCTCATATTCAAGTATTTTCTTTTGGAAATAGCCTGTGGGTTCAAACAGGTGTTAGAGGCATCTGATTTGTTAGGTGGACTGATGCTTATGAGCTTAGGAGTAAGTACTCTCAGCAAACCTGAAGTCTAATCTGTGGAATTGCATGTTTGTAATTCTAGCTACTGAGAACTTGAGAGTACATAATGAGACTTTATCACAAAAACAAAAACTAAAATAAAAAAACAGGCCCCAGACCACCACCCGCCCCCCTCACAAGCTGCCAGGATCTCTAGGCCCTCAGGCTAGAGGGCCCAAAAAAAGGACCTACAAATAGTAATTAGCTCCAGAATAAAACAGAGGAGGGCCCAGGCTGCTGAGTGATAAACAGACATCTCTACCAAATTCCAGCCCCTGAAGCATTTCCTCGGGTTACTTCCATTCAGCCCCATTGACAGAAGTTACAAGTCTTGGGTGAAGAGAAGCGCTCTTCCAGAACTCCTCTTAAGGGAGCCACTTGCAGATGAGTTGGGGCTGTGTGTTTACCTGCAGGAGGGTTCCTGCTCTTCTCTGCTTCCTGGATGAAGAGGGAGAAAAGTTGCGTCTTCACAAACTTCTTCACGAATCGCCGCTTGGTCTTGGAGGTAATAGCCTTGCAGAAGGATCGTTCTTGGAAGTGGCCTTGCCCACTGGCCTCCCGTTTGATATAGGAGGCGTAGTGGCCCACAGTCTTGACAAAGAACTGCACAAAAGGGCCTGAGACATGTTCATTGATTTGTTCTGAAGCTGCAGGAGACAAAAAAAAAAAAAAGCCCATCTTAGAGCAATAGACGGATGAAGTTACCCGGATTCACCTCCAGTTTTGGTTTCCATTGTCCAGAAGTTCCTACAGGAGGCAACAGAGCACATAACTGAAACGGGAGCCTGAGCTCGCACCTACAATTCCAAGTTTCAGGGCCTGAGATGGGAGGAGTGCTATAAGTTTGAGGAGCATGTCACACAAAAAAAGAAAAGAAATAGTCTAAGAACCTGAGTGTGGAATCCCTACAATTCTCTGGGGGGCATGGAGGCGTCTCATATTCAGGATCCAGTCCCCTGACCCAAGCTACTGAACTAGCTTGGAGTAATCCCTTCCAGCTCCCTGGAAAAGCCTAAAGTGAAAAAGGAGCCTAGCACTTACTCTTTAACTCACTCATCCCCTGACCAAGAGAGTCCAAGATGTCATCTTGAAGTTTGGGTGGTAGGATATCTTTTTCATCACCAACCTAGGAGAGAGCAAAGCTAAGTCAAGGTCCAGCAGTCTGGGCAGAGGTCAGATGGGCCAGAAGAGTGAGAGGCCTGTATGAGTTCATGGCCACTCCACTCCAAACTACTGCTCCACAGAGAGGAACGGAAGTCATTTCTTTGCCTCCAGTTTGAATCCAGGTGAGAGAGAGAGAGAGAGAGAGAGAGAGAGAGAGAGAGAGAGAGAGAGGGAGGAGAATGTGTGCGCACATGCGCGCAGAAGACACTGTCACTGACTGCCTCACAGAAGCATCTGGAACATTGTCTGGGGCCTTCTCATGAGAAGACATAGCACAAGTTCATTCTCAAAGTGTTGAGATCAGCACACTTATCAGGGACATGATAAAACTTGAAAGGTTGTGTTGGTGGTAGGCCCGCAAATGCCCTGATGCAGACACTTACCGACAATAAGAAGTTTCCTTCACAAAGATTCACCAACAGGACCTGAAGTAAACACAGAATAGCTTTATCTCTTTATGGATCTCAACTATCAATTCCTTTTGTGCTCATGGCTATATCTGAAGCCCAGGTGGCAGCAACATCAGCATTTGTAATTCTCATTTCCTGCCTGGCATTCTCATCCCCTTTTCCTCTAGAAATCCAATTAGTGTGAATGGGTGTGCATGAGTGTGCATGAGAGTGTGTGTGTGTGTGTAAAGGGAGCTGAGAAAAGAGGCGAGGTAGAAACTAAGTACATTTAGAGAAGTCATTCACTCAAAACTGAGCATGCCAGGCATGGTGGTGCACACTTTTAACCCTAGCCCTCTGGGATTCTGAGGCAAACAGGAAGATAGCTTTATGCTTCAAGCCTAGAATGGCCTTCTTTCTCAGACCTTGTATCATCATCATCATCATTGTTATCATTATAGATAAGTAAAAACGAGATAAGGCAGCACTGATCATAGGATTATAGAAACCAGTTCCACCAGGCATGACAGAACATGCCTATAAACCCTGGTACTCAGGAGGCAGAGGCAGGCAGATCACTGAGTTTGAGGCCAGCCTGGTCTATAAAGCAAGTCCAGGACAGCCAGTTACACAGAGAAACTCTGCCTCAAAAAAACAAAAAACAGAAAAGGAATTTCAAATCCTGCTTTTTTTCAAAGCATGCCCATGGCATACACATACACAATATTCACTTTGCATGTTTTACTTAATTGTAACAATAGGTACTTCCTCATTTGGCAGATGAGATAAACCTAGAGAAGTTCCTGTAAAATCCAAAGTTAACTCCAATTTCCCAAGCTCCCAAAGACAGTCTAAATATCCAGACATGAGCTCAGCCTAGACTTTAGGTGGATTTCTGGTGGTTAGATAAAAACCAGCGTTCCTCAGGAAATGGCGAAACCTATTCCCACATGCCAAAAAGGAGTCATTTCCATTATGTATGGCAGAAGAGACATATGGCAACCAGTGGCACTTATCAGCACATCAAAGCCTGTGCTGGCCTCCAGGCTCCCTCAGTATCACAGTTACCTGTTAGCACATTTCAAAGTCCATACTAACACACTAGCCCTTCCTACCTCTACCCTAAGCTCACAGCTTCCCTCCCCACCACACTCATCCTTCCTATACCCAGCTGTTCTCTGTTCTTGCTATTCTCACTATTCTCCCCGTGTCTCTCATTCTTAGTATTCTTTCATCTTAGTATGCTCTATTCTCTATCTCTTTCTATCTCATTCTGCTATTTTCTCCTGCTTCCCTAGCCCCGCCATGACCAATCTGCTGGCTATGTTCAGCCTCCTTATTTCTCTCTCTGCTCTGGTATCTTCCAGATGCCTCTGGCAGTTCTCTCCTATCTATAATACAAACCTTAGCCATATCATGGAACAGTCGTGTCAGCAGCTTCTTCGGTGTGCCCCCCACCCACCCACAGAGCGTTCCCAGAGGCCATCGTGCTGAGAAATAGCAGACTGGTTTCCAAGCTCATATTATGGTCATTGGGAATACATCCCTCTCTCTCCAGCTGTCCTTCAACAAGTCCTCAGCTTGTCCTCTGGTCAGTGCAAGGACAGAAGCAGTCATGTTTTGATCTTTTCACACTTGTAACAACTGAATGCACAATTGCCTGGGATTCTATTAAAAGCTCCCTCAAACTGGCTAGAAGTGGAGGTCAGTGGTAGAACACATGTTTAGCATGCTGCTGGTCTGGAGTTGATTAATTAAAAACTCTCTGACAGCCTTCATCCTTCCAGCGGGAAACCCAGCAAGGGAAGAACATGAGCCCAGGGTCAACAGGTAGAGGAAAGGAAAAGAAGCAAGGGCGCTGCGCAAAAGAGACAAGGCCAAGACCAAGTGCCTGGACCATCATCACCGCACAGCCTGAGAATCCTGCCTGGACCATCACCGCACAGCCTGAGAATCCTGCAGCTCAGACCACAACACACAACAGCCAGGTTGCTGATCCCTCAGGGTATTGCTAGGTAATTGGACCACTTCCAGTATTTAAATTAAAATCCTTAAATAAGATTCGATTTTGACATTTGAAAACTCATGGACTCTGACAGTATTCCTTAGTTTTGCTTTGAGAGAGAATCCTATGTAGCGTAGGATAGTGTTGAACCCTGATCCTCCTGCCTTCACCTCCTGAATTCTCATTTATATGCAAGAGACACCACAACTAACCTGTACTAATTTTAAAACTAACATTCAAAAGCAGCAGCAATGACAATCGCAAACTACTGTCATTAGACAGGGATTTGGTCACCAATGAAGCACAGTTCTAATGAAGCACAGTTCTCTGTGCTGGGATTTAAACTCTATTATGGGTCTCCATTTCCAGTTTCTAACCTGAGTCCTGACAATAGAATGAAGGATCCCTGCATGTTCCCTACTTCCAAATATAAGGAAAGAGAAACTGGAAAATTTGCCAAGGCATAGCCTGCACTGTAATTATCCATCATCAGAGGAGAAACACTGAACTAGTCCAGGCCTGAAACCACATGTGTACATGTGTTTAAACGCTTTCAGTCAAGGAAAGCTGTTCGTTTGGAGGTGGAGAGAGGTGTGTGCATGAATAATTTTTTAGGTTGTTCCCAGAAGTCTATGGACTAATTCTTTTCAGAGAGCTTATGTGGAGCATCATCAGAGAACCTTGCACTCCTCCCAACACACACACACACACCATATGGACTTCCACCTTTATCAGCCTTGTCCATTTTTCAGAGCAGCTGCAAGGAATAAAATAAGCAAAAGGTCTTGACTAGCAAGAAGCAGACCCTTACTGGCCCTGTCTGTCTTCCTGCCTTTCAGGAGAGGCACCCCAGAAGGAGAGAGGTTACATAACTTCTGGGGTTGAGACATTTTCCGATTTATTGCTGAAGTGGAACTCTAATTAGTCATAAGGCTAAGGGCTGTTCACGGGCGTGTGCACTCAGAACAAGAGCAGAGGAAGCAAAAGGAAACAGTCTTCATCTTTTCCCGCCATTAGCACATTCTAAAGAAGGGCCTTGGCCCTTGTCTGCTTTCCACTGCATCTAAGCAGTGGGTTTGCTGGAACTCGCCAATCTCTTGTGTAAAAGGGGACATCCCCCCTCTAGGATTACATCCCCACCTCTTTAGTGGGGGCAGCAAGACAGGGTAACCCTGTCTCTGCACAGTGAGTCAATGCTTAGCCAGGGCTGACCTTTTCAATCATTCCTGTTTTCAGCTATAGCAACGTACTGTCCTTAGATCAGAGTACACGTTTCAAGTTGTTTGTTCAACTTTGGGGGAAGATGTATGTGGTTAGTGCCCATTTACACAACTAACCCCTCTTCTATGCCATCGTTACTACCAAGAAGCAGGAAACAACAAATTCAAAGGCATTTGAATCTATATCATTATTACTCAACTGAACTCCGAGCTACTCAGAAAGATGGTACTTGATTCAAATAGCTTCAAGACTTGACTGTTTACAAAATGGCTGGTTGCCAAGGAATTTGAGTTCCAGCGGGGTGTGCGTTGCACCAGCCAGCTGTTGATCCTTCGTTCAACTGAGAGATCACACGAGTGACGGCTCAATGGGGATTACGGGCCTTAGGGTGGTCTCATGAGCTCAGAATAAGCAACATCTTGCTTCCTAAGCCCACAGAGCAGTCGTTCAAGAGAAGAAGGCCAACTTTCACTGCACAGGGATTTGTGTCAGGTGCCAGGCTAGCAGCTTAGCCATGTCATTCGCCCCAGCCTCTAGCAGCTGAAGACACTTATCCTCATTTCACTGATAAAGAAATTCAGGTTTCAAGAGATTATGTAATGTGCCCCAAATCACACAGCTGCTGGCGAAGAGCAAGGATAGAAATCCAAGCCCTCTTCTCCCCCTTCCCCAGCTCTAAACCATACACTCTCTTTGATGCAGCTTACCTCTTCCATGGGACTGTCCATAACCTCCTGCTGGAAGCGCATCTGTACGCCAACCATGAAGGGGGTCGGGCAGCAGACAGTGGCCAGCAGGCTCTCGGGAACCACAGGGATGTATGTGTGTGCCCAGCTAAATGGGTAGAGCAGGGCAGCTGCAGCGTGGATACACTGAGACAGGGTACTGCAACACAAAGCAGAGAACGGGTGGGTAAGGCTTCTGTTTCTATATGCTGGCTCAGAGCGCCAGACCTACAGTAGCTACTGGCAATGTTCCTGTACTGGGCAAAAAAAAAATTCAAGTCTGGAAGCCATGCTGATCATAGAGCTTGTAGCTACTTGTTGCTTGTAGCTTGTTGCTAAGAGGGGAAGAGTAAAAATCAGGATAGGCAAGGCTCTACGAACCAGGGTGGGGCTCCCCTTTAATCTCTATTCCCAGCTAGTTCTCTCAAGTCATTACTA
>CAJRSG010013381.1:302369-325512 GCA_907169655.1 Acomys percivali
TTCCTGGTTGCTTATTGCAGACATTACTATTTTTTTCAACACACAGACTCCTGATTGCTGCCAAGTTTCCTTTCTTCTGGAACTCATGACATCCCCTTGATCCTCTGTAGTTTCCTTGACTTCCTTTTCCTCTTCTTCCCTAATGGATACTTCCAGGGCTCAGTGAGAACTTACTGCTTCTTGCTGTGGTGGCGTGTGCCTTTAATCCCAGCACTCAGTAAGTAGAAGCAGGCAGATCTCTGTGAGTTCTGGGCCAACCAGGCCTGCATAGTCAATCCTCTACTAATTTTTTTTATATCAATTTCTCTTCTCTGTCACATGTCTCTCCACATCCTTTTCAGACTTGAATCTTCTCAAAAGCAGCAGCCATTACATGACAGCTTCCTGCTTCTGCTATGCATAGCAGATAACTCAACTGTAAACTGATGAGCAGTAGCAGCTAATCCTCACCAGTCTACACCTGGGGGGTCCTGGGTGTCTACCACTGTGCAACCTCCTCACAACCCTGTGAAGCAAGTGCGAATCGTTTTTCTTTCCACAGAAAACAAGATCTTGACTTCAAGAAGTTACGAAGCTGACCCAAGGGCAACCATAGCTAAAGGTGGAAGAACAAGTTTTGAAACTCATTCTGTGGGTTTCAGCACCTAGGCTCAAAGCCAATACATCACCCTTCATCTCCTTAAAGGCAAAACGCAGAGCCCTCTTGCTATCTCTTCAATGCTTGGCATCCGGCAAACAGCCGATGTGCAATTAAATATGTGTCGAGTGAGGTCATAAACGGGTAGATGAGCTTATCCTCCATGCCATTATACAACTTCCTGTCCTCTTCTCCACCCTCTTCCCTCCCATAACCCAGCCTTGCTGGGGCAGAATCAACATCTACATTTACCTTGGCTGGCCCCGCCTGTGTTATACCAGGAACATGCCATGTCCTTTTTAGATCACAGTCAGGGAGCAATCAAGTTTGGAGATGGCCAGACAAGTCGAACTAGCTCTTTCTCTAGGCCTACCGTGCATATCTAGGAACTGGAAGCTGGAAGGTGCACACATGGGCCCTAGAATCTGACTGCCTTTAAGAAGCCCCAGGAATATTTCCTTGAGCCTGGTGGTGCAACTTAGTGTGTCCAGTCAGTGGCTGAGTTTACCTGAGACCTTCCGCCAGGAAGATGATTTTTCTTTCCAGCACCGCAGAGGCAAAGATCTGAATAATCTGCTCAAAGTGGAGACACTGCAGCAGGGCACTAAAGTCCACATGTTCAAGGTGGGAGTCTAGGGGTCGTGTCAGTGAGATGAACTATGAGGAAACCAGAGAGAAAGGGTTCAATGATAAAAGAAATCACAGAGCCAGACCAGGTCTATCCCATTCTTGCCACAGGACAAATCTGATCCTGGCTCCCCGACTGGTGGTTTCCTTCTGTTCTGAGGACAGCTGGGTGGAATCTTCCACAGGGCCCATGAGGTCTGGCCTGGCACACATGCTTCGCCATGTGCATGTTCTGGAGCAGAGCTCCTCTCCTGTCTATAGCCTGGCATGGGTTGGACCACTCACACACTGCTTCCCTCTCCTCATCCTCATCCTTCATCTCCTGCCTTGGTCATCTTAAGACTCCTTCATCTTTTCCTTCATGCTACACAATGCTTTTCTCTTTCTTTGCGACTGTCTAACCTTTAACTGTGTGTTCACAGTTCACGGATGTGTTTACTCATTTATACACTTACTTCTCCATGAGACTTTTGGCTCCATGGGGTCAGAAGCCACATTCATTTTTATGTGGCACTCTTTATCCAGACACAGAGTACTGCAGTACTCATTTTTTTTCCTTCCATTTTTGCCCCCCAGTGGCTGAAAATCCTTAGTGACTCCCTGATTCTTCTGTGGGGGACAACCTGGTTCAGAGGTGCATGTGGAACTTCCAAAGTCCCAGAGATCCTGACTGGAATTCCACTTGCTGCCTCTAGCTCTTTAGTGACTTAGACCAACAGTACCTCATGAGATGGGCGTGGACATTGGGGGTGGGGATGGATGATAAAAAGTAAAACAGATGGAGTCTGCAGGATAGAGATACAGGACATACGCACAGAATAGGGCTCAGGTGTAGGAGCAACTGGGCATCTAGAGATTAGGGACACACATACCACCATACCTGATCATACAAAAAATTAAGTAGACAGAACAGTAAGTAGATGCTGGTGGACATTGGGTTAGAAGGTGCAGTACACTTGGGTGAGTTTTTAGCTCTGCCAATAATTCTAATGCCTGGCTCAATTTCTCAATACCTTAATGTGATGAATGAAGGAACAGCGGTAAGAGGTACCAAAGAAGGCCCCACCTCTCCATCCAGGGAGAGAATCGCACCCTTGTGAAGGTACCTCTGTGCCTGAATCAGGGATGAAGCTCTTGAGGGTGACAGTCTTTCCCGGGGCAGGGAAGGCTGCCTCTCGGAGACCTTGCATAAATGGGTAGATGACAGCCATGGAGATCTGATGCCTCTTCTCTACTTCATCCAGTATCTGCAGCAGAAAGACCACAGGAAGTAAGGCTTAGAGAGAGTCCACTGAATTCCCAAGGCTCTCAGCTGGCCCTGTTCATTCTCTGGTATTTTCTAGGCCCCTCCACCAACTGGCTTCCATCTCCTGGATAAAACCTACTTTTCCCAAGACTTCTTTTGAATTCTCTCATATTCCCTCCTTCCTTCTCCTGACACTGATACGAAACTACTAAGCTTAGCAAGTTATCTTCCTTCTTGGCACAGGCTGGAGTAGGAGCCTAGAAGCCTGACTTCCTGGGTATCACTGTCCCATTTCCTCTGGACTAACATCAAGGCAAGGTTGCCATGAGCCCTCGGTGTAATTCACAGAAATAAGAGCCACCCAAGCTGAAGCCGATGGAACTGACCACCTACACCCAGAGTTTTTCTGGGCACCAAGACAGGTCACCATTATGAGGGACAGACACTGCCTTGATCATAGCCCCAGCAATTTCTCTTCTAGCCTCATTAGAATCAGGGTAAATCTGACATCCTCACTGCATATTATTTGCCTTCAGACTTGTGTGGTGCCCTCCTTTCTATTAAGGGCTGTCTTAGGTTATACCTCATCCGAGCCTCATCCCAACCAGGAAGATTGGAAGAAGAATAGACAATAGCTCTCGCTGCCAGACAGCCTTCTGGATTTCCTTGAAATAAGGTTGAGCCCAGGTCCCTCCTGTCTCAGTTTCACCCAATATCCTTGATGCCGGCTGGGCTATTGGGAAGGTCCTCTACCAAGAGCTCAAGTTGCAAGGCAAGCTGCCAGGCACAGGCAGAGAGCCGAACAGGCCTGCCCAACAGGCTTCAAGAATCTTGTCCTAGGCCTACCTTGGAGAACAAGCCGAAGCACCCGATGCAGCTGATGATGCAGTATACTTTGGGGAGGCGAGGGCCAGGACCGGCAGGCTAGGGAGGGACAAGAGTTTCCTTCAGGGCTGCAGCCTCCACAAGGGTTTCTCCCACAGAGACTGATGGGCCAAATGTTGGAGAGCTGCAGATGGGGAGTTGATGGGTTGGATGGAGAAGGGCCTGTGCCAAGGTTCTATTCAGAGGGGTAGTCACCACAGTCAGGAGACCGTGGTTGGTTTGCCGCAGCCACACTGTGCAAGCAGTCCAAGTGTCTCTCAACAAGTGAAAAAGATACAGGCAAGGTGTTATATAATCAAAGTGGAGTATTATTCAGCTATCAAGAAGAGTGAAATTTTGAGGAAAATGGATGTAGCTGGCAATTATCATTGAAAGCAAAAGGAACCAGGCACAGAATGTGTTTTCTATCTCACACGCAGGATTTGGACTTTAGAAAATTAAGACATAAATAAAGAGAATATACTGCTCTTCCAGAGGACCCAAATTAAACTCCCAGGACCCACATTGGATGGCTCACAGACTTCTTTTACTCCAACTCAGGGGATATCTCTTTTTCTTTTGTCTCATAAGGTAGGTACACACATATATACATATCCCACCCACTCACCCACACACAATTAAAAAAAAAAAAGTCTTGAAAAAAGACCCAGTGGTTAAGAGCATTTGCTACTTTTATAGAAGACCCAGATTTGGTACTCTGCACCTGCATGGTATCTCACAACCATTTGTAACTCCAGTTCTAGAGGCTCAAGCTCCTTGCTCTGTCCTCCATGGGCAACAAGTGTGCACACAGTGCATTCATATACAAGCAGTCAAACACACACACACTTAAATAAAAAGAAAAAAAAACATGAAATTATCAAGGTGACTATTGGGGAAAAGAAAAGAAACTGATGTGATGGACATAGGAAATACAGTTCAAGTACACATAAGACATATATAATAAAACCTATTCATTTATACAATGGGTCTACGCTAATAAGAGGAGAGGAGAAGGGGAGGAGGAGGAAGAGGAGGAGGAGGGGAAAGAGGAGGAAGAGGAAGAGGAGGAGGAGGAAGAAAGTGGTATTGGCAGCCTTCAGGGGCCAGAATACCCAAAGGTAAACACTAGTGATTCATGGCCAACATGAGCTTAAGTTTAGTGAGAACAACAACAACAACAAAACAAAACAAACAAACAAACAAAAAACACCAAGTTTGTCTTAGCCATTCGGAAATATGTAGCGAGGGAAGGGTTGTAAAGGTGTGGAGAGAATCCTTGTCCTGAAAGCCAAGAAGGAAGCCTCATTGTTCAAATATCAGAGGGTCTTCGAGGCTCCAGGGAACAAAGCAAGCAGGCCTGGATAGAGAATACCACAGGAGGGTTCTGCCGGAACCTCTCATGGTGTGCTGACAGCGCAGGCCAGAGCCCAGTGGCAGTGGAGGGGAGGGGCAGCATGCCCTCTTGTCCTTGTAGGATTCTGGAAGGGGCACTAACATGGTTGCATGTGCTGGGCTGTACTCTCCCTACAAGCAAGCACCCCTGCCGCCCCACCAAGCCTACGCTCTTGTATCTGAGGCTTCAGCAAGCCCAGCTGTGCTGAGGAGTCTGAGGAGAGGAAGGGGGGGTTCTGAGCAGTACCGACCAGGAGGCGCCTGCAGTATCCGATCTTCCTGCTCCCATCCACATTGGTCAGGACGAAGGAGAAGGTCTCCCTAAGAGAAAGAAGACCAATGGCGTACACTTGCTCACGACATTCTAAAGGAAGGCCGACCGAGGTCAGCATGAGCTGACTGGAGAGGAGGGCAAAGGGGCGCAGCTGATCAACCATGGGGGCAATCACTGCAGTCACATACCGAGCACCCAGGGTTGCCAAGCCCAAATGCACCACCTCATTGGAGACTTAAGAGAACCTTTTTTTTGAAGGAGATTCAATTAGTAGTGCCACCTTAAAGATGAAGTAAGTAAGGCCCGGAGAAGATTATTTGTTATCTAAAAACTGGAGTCAAGGTCTACTTCTAATGCTCATGTTGCAAGAACCTTCTCGATATTGTCTTAGAGGCCAAAGTCTTTCTCTCTACTCCAGCTTTTGCTAGTGGAGGAGCAAAAACTAATGGCTATTGCTTCTGGGACAGGCGAGAGACTCTTAATGGTCTTTGGATAGAAGTCAAGTCACAGCTTAGATCTTTTGTAGAAAGGACCCTACGGAAAATATTTCCCTGTCCCGCCCCCCCCCCCATCGCCCCATCTCCGAAAATCAAAATCAGGATTCATACCAGATGAGGGACGGCAAGAGGCACACATTTGCCCTTCCATCTGAATCTGGCACCCTTGCCCCCATGCCGAGTGTTTACCTGGGATACTCTGTGAGTGGTGCCCACTCATTCCCGTCAGGGAAGCAGAACAGAGGGATAGCCTTGAGGAGCCTTTCCTCCTCCTCTTGCTGACCCCGAAGCAGGTTTTCTCTCTGGAAGGAAAACAGGGGCGATTTAGACAGAGAAGCAGAGGTCAGAAGGCTACAAGCCTTATTTCCCACCAGCACAGGAACTGTCTGCACTCTAGGTCTACCTGGAAGGACCCCCCCCCCAAAGAGAAAACAATTTGTCCTGGGCCACATCAACATAACCTTGGGTTGGAATTCAGTTTCCGGAGGATGTACATATTAAAAAGGGAAGTTAGAAAGGCCAGCTGGACCAACCCTCTAAGAGGGTGACATCAGAGAGATACCACATCAGAGAAGAGAAGCAGCCTGTCCAGTTGCTGCATCTGCTAACAAGAGGAGTTGATGAGAAGGCCTCACTGACCCTAGCCCACTGCGTGAATAGACATGAGGTGCTCTCGTGCTTTGGGAGTCTGATCTTAGGCTGTGTTTGAGTCTGGGGCCTGCTTGATTCTACACCACACCAGCAGGAAAGATATGCCTTCTTGGGAGTTTCAGCAAAAGCTTGCGTTTTTTTTTCTGTAGGAAAAAGTGACTGAAGTGGAATTTGCAAGAATTAGGAGCCCCCCTCCCCCTGCAAAAGGGGCAAGACCACAAAGCTGGTTTCCCTGCTCCACAGGCTCAGTCACAAAGCAGTCAGACCTAGATTCTCTGGGTGATAACAGAAAACTAGGGCTGGGCTACAAAGGAAATGAGAGCAGTGAACCCGGGGCTCAAGCCCTGCCAGAGTGGTAGGGCAGCAGAGCTCCTCCACTACCTCTGTAAGCATACCTCTGTCCTCCCACCTCCATCCTCTGGCCCCTCCTCTCCCTCCATCCTTACCTTGGGAAACTGGTAGGTGATCGTGGGTTCATAATCATCCTCTGAACGCTTTTTCTTTAAAGAAACAACAAGAAGGTATTCAAAGAAGTGCTGGCCTCCCGCAAAGCTAGACAGAGAATGCTCCTGGATCCTCTCCGGTTCTGTGGCAGCTTCCCCAGGATTGTTCTGGGACTGTCCTAAAATGGAGATGCAAAGGCCCCTTGAGTATTCCTCCATTCCATAGCATGTGGGAGAATCTGGACAACGTCCATGCCTCAAGGCCACGTTGCCAGGCCTGACCAGGCACCTCCAGTCACCAGGCAGGACCAGAGCCAAATGGGCAGTTTCCACACCTGTCCTGGGAAACTTGAAACCCAACTGTGGAGTGACACAGGAAGAAAAGACTGCTGTAAACACTGAGGGGCCATGCTGTTGGAGGATTTTGGAGGCCGGTGCCGACCACTGGAGTCTGCCTACTGTAGCAACTCTGTGTGGTATTTTGTGAGCCCTGAGTAAACATACACTAAATAATCAGAGTAGGCCCCTGAGGCATTTTCTCGTGGCTGTATCAAGACCTCTGCAGCAGCAGACGTGACTAGCTCTGCAAACTGATAAGGTAATCCTCCTAGCCTGATCACATGGGGGCCTTGTACAGAAGAAAGAGGGAGGAACACTCCAAGAGGAATCAGCCCACAACAGGATCACCCCAAAAAGGAAGTAGGCAATCCAGTTCTGACCTGCTCGAAGTCGTGGCATGCGATTTCGGAGCAGCCTGAGGGTTCGGCCTACCCCTTGTCCTTCCATTGTTCTGAGCTTTGGGGGCCTGAAGGTTCTTTCTCCTTCAGGCTGGCCACAGAACGCTTTGATCTCCAACGACAGCTTTATTGAGCTTAACCATGCGCTGTCTCCCAAAGGCAGAGAGCAGTTTCCATCCTGTGTACTCCGTAGTTGAGCAAGAAGGATGTGAAAGGACCCACGAGGCGGCTTAGCATGGGCACTGACAGAGGCAGCATCCTGGCACTACAGCTCAGCTCTTGGCTCCTCCCAAGAGCCCCAGGGTGTGGTAAGAGAAAAGGTCATGAGCAAACATCTCGAGGCACAGCTGCTTCTGTACTGAGGGCTTTGAATTCCAGTGTTGCAGGCTACATGGTGAGTTCATTTACAACCTCAGGCAGTGAAGGATGCCCGGAAAAGTCAGACCACGGACTCCAGCACCTCGAGGGGCTCAGCATAGGTGGTTTACGTCCCGTATCTTTGCCCATCATTAATGTCTCAAGTTGACCATCGGAAACTGTGAAGTCCCACCAGGCCAACTGGTGAATTCGAAAACATTGAGGACCTCAAGATACCAACCAAGAACACAAGACTGAATACTTACTGCAGCCAAGATGCCACTGCCTTGCCCTGATTCAGATAAGTAGACTTGCCCAATGATTCTCTAAAGGGACTAATAACTTTTAGCAGGAGAGGGAGGCCTAGGAATCAATACAGACCCCATAGATGATGAAAAGGACAAAGTTCTACTCTGAGAGGTCCTGACATTTACAGAATTACTACAAAGCTTATCCTGGTAACGTGACCTGTCTAGAGCATAAAGCTCTGTCTCACAGGGATGATTCCAGGGCTCCAGGATACCCCCTCTTTCTGAAAGGAAGCAATGGCCCATGAAATTGTCCCCAGCCTAGTAAGAGACTTGTTGCATCAGCAGCAGTTGGGGTACAGAGTACTTTCACCCCTTTCCCCACTTCTGCTCAGCCTTTTTCCTGGCTGGGCCAAGGTCACCAACCTAAGCTGTAGGCCCAGTGCTGGGTTGAGGAAGAGGAGGAAAGTAGTCACTGGTAACCTAGGTCTCTCATAGAAAGTCCTGAATAAGAAAACGCACAGGACAAGAGGAAAGATCCTTTGCCAGGAAGTTGCTTAACTGGGAGAGAGGAAGCAAAGGGACCTGGTGCCTGTGTCTGCCACTCCTGCAAAGTATTATCAGCCCTCTGCCTGTCACGCCTCTCCTAAGAGGTCTAGAAGCCAGGACTCAGACAGCCAAAGCTGGAGTGTGTGTGTGTGTGTGTGTGTGTGTGTGTGTGTGTGTGTGTTGGGACAGTTCAATCATAGTAAATGTCAGTGAGGAGAGCTGGGCTATCAAGAAGGGTGAACCAAGACAGCCCAGGCAGGCCTTGTGTGTTACTTGTACCCTGGACGGACATGTTGCCCAATCCTCACTGGCTGTCTTAACAAAACACAAGTACCTGCCTGACACAGAAAGGAAACCTGAGACATTAAGACACTCAGAGGTGATGAACAGGATCTGTAGAAGGTGAACATTATTTAAAAAGGGGGGGGGGGCTCAGACTTTCTGGTGTGTTACATAGTAAACACACCATAGCATGGAGCGGGTGAGGGCACGGGGTGTGAGATGGGCAGTGAATAAATGGCTGGGAGAGCCAGAACCATCTTCCTGATCAGCTCAGAACCTCAGGAAATATGTCTTTTCCTAAGTCCTTGGGACAGCATTTTCACTCCATTTCCTCCTGCTTTATCAGGAGAAACAAGGGAACAGCAAAGTCAGAAATCCTAGACCAAAGAAAAGCAACTAGACTTTCTGGGCTGCAGCTCAAGAAATCCAACAAAAGAGTGTCCCTCCCCCTTTCACAAGAGGTTATCCCAGAAAAACATAAAAAATAGCTAACATGCATCAAACTCCTTATAAGAAAAGGCACTCACTTAATCCCCAATGCCCTGGAATAGATTATTAACCAAGGAGGAGCCACCCCTCTAGGGAAGTCCAGGAGTCTGGTTACACTTGTTCCTCCACCAGGAAGCCCCTCCCACAACCACCTGAAGGAAAGACGGGGGACTTTGGGGAACCTTGATCTGAAAAGCTTTTGCTTGTTCTTTGCTGAACTAGTAGCGACCCAGAAACATCATAGCACACACATATACACACACACACACACACACGCACACGCACACGCACACGCACACACAGGCACGCACACCTCTAAGACACAGCTGCTTTGAGCCAGAAGGGGAAATACCCCAGGAAGCAGAAGGATAGAAAAGAATATGAAAAAGTCACACCCATATGACCTGACAGGTGCTAAGCTTGTGACCAGGCACATATAGACTGCCTTCCTTCCTGTTCCTTTACCACAAGGAGGAAGTATTGACCTCAACTCTGGGGTCTCTTCAAAGCTGGAGCCTCTTTGGAGAGAGGGGGTGGGGCACTTGCAAATGCGGGAAGGGGTGAGCTCTCAGGGGATGACCTTTACAACCCTTCCTGTCCTCTTTTCAGAAGGACAGGCTCTGTCTGAGCAGCTCAGTCATAGCACTGGCCAGTGGTAAACAGCAACAAATTTTTGTTGAATGAATGGGCGCGTTAACGCCTCCTAATTGCCCTCCTTCCAAATCCTAGTGCTCCAGATATGAAGAAAGGAAACTGATGGGACTTCTAATTTCATCCCTACTATCCACCCTGGACAGGGGAAAGATTCCCACTTGGCAGGTCAGAACTCAAGGTCAGGATTGAGGAAACAGCTGAGCTGGGAGTCTACCTGGCCGCATTGCCCTGGCCAGTTTTTGTGGCGCGGTTATCTACAAGGCAGGCACAATCTGGCTCCCTGAAACTGAAAAAATGCCAGCCCAGTCCTAGGCAGCTAAGTAGGAAAGCGAAATGCCTCCGGGAGGGCTTGACAGCCTAAGCTCTTTATCCATAAAGTGACTGCACCATAAGCTTCCTGTATAGAAGGACACGTGGCCCTGGGGCCCCACAACCTTTGTAGGATTTTAGCCACCAGGCTTCCCCTTGACCAAGCCGGTCTATCTGCTCACTGACCTCCGCCTGCTCTCCTGAGCTCACCTGTCTCCCGCCCAACAATCCCAGATCCCACCCAAACTGCTCCTTGTTTCCGACCCCAGCGCTGCACTAAGCCCACTGTCTGGACGTCCAGAGCCCCGCGCCCTCTCACCTCCGCCCTGCCTCCCGCGCGCTTTGGCCCGCACTAACCCCTGCGGCCGGGCTTCAGTCTCAGGCTGGCTCGGAGGCGGCGGCCGAGCCCATCCATGGCCCCTCCAGTGCCGGGAGCTGGCTCTCCAGTCCGCGCCGGCCCCGCCCCCCCAATTCCTTGACCTTCTTGGGGCCCTGGAACTTTCACTTTCACGCAGGAGGCGCGGGGACGGTGGTTGGGGCGGGACAGCGCACCTTCCGGGCTCCTGCCCAACCTCTGGCGCACCTGGGCTGGCCACTCTTCCAGGGTCCCCACCCTACGCCCCTGTGCCTCGACGCTTGGGGTGACAGAGGGCGCTCTACTGAGCTTCCATCCGGGAGGGGCGGTACCATCTCACTGCGGCTCTATCTGAAACTTCACTTATGGAAGCACACTGGTAAGTACCAACAGAGACCACTATCTCCAGGGCAAGGGCTGAGAGATGCACCTCCTGGGTGTCTCAAACTATCCCAGAGGTGTAGAAATTTTCAGACCTCACGCCCTTCCAAACAACTCCTCCATGCCTGTCCTTCTATTCATTGGGGGGCACTGGCTGCTTCCAGATCTCTTTCCTCTGACTTCTCTTCCTAGGAACTCCTGAAAAGGGGCTGGAGAGGTGGATTAAAGTACTCATCCTGCCTTCCATTGGACTTAGTCCACAGATCAGCAAAATGACGACAATACCTGCCTGGCTACCTGTTAAGATGTGTGAGTGTCCAAGAGTAGAATTAAACTTTCTGTAAACTGGTATATGATGTAAACATAAAGGACTCCTATGGTCAGCACTGTAGCCACATCCTCTCCCCTTCTAGCCCCAGAGAGCAGTGCAGCCATCCAGCCTTTCTTCCCTCCTCGCTTCTGCCCAGATTTTAAATTGCAGTTATTAACTGTGGCACTGTGATAAGCACCTCCTGGGGTTTCTGTGGTTACCGGTGTCCTCTCTTCCTCCCAGGGCAGGGCAGGTGTCTGTAAGAGAGAAATGAGCAGAGTCCGCTTGAATTTTCTGTGTTCACCAAGGTCTTAACCTTAGCCTCAGGAGCAAGAGGCAAAAGGAAATGAAAACCCACAAAAAATATGTCTGTGATCCCTAGTCCTCTTCAGTCTTTCCAAGCCTGGTCCCCAGGTGACTCCACAGTCCTCAACTCTAGCTCAGGAGGAACTGGACAGTCAGTCCTTACACTGAGCAGAGGTTCTATGAGTTGCCTTCGCTTTGGGTTCAAGCAACTTGCACTTAATTTTAATTACATGGTTTGTTTTTGTTCCCCAGTCTCTGGATTCTTGCATGAGATAACATGAGGGGACATGGTTGCTCTAAGTGCCCTGAAGCTTATACCTCTCTCAACTTATTGATGCTATTATGTCTTAATTAGCCCAAACAATGTTACAGTGTTCCCAAACAGTACTTCCCAAACAGTACTTTCTTTCTTTAAGAAGAAGAAGAAGAAGGAGAAGGAGAAGGAGAAGGAGAAGAAAAGATGATTAAGAATACAAGTGCACCAAGAAAACAAGGACAAGAAAATTAGTGGAAACAGTATTTGAACCAGCCGTGATGTGGAAGCAACCTCACATGTTCATTAACAGAAAAATACGTGAGTTGAATTGTGTATTTATGCAGCAATAAAAGTAAATAAGCCCCCACTGCATGCAATATCATGCCAATACTGCACAAATATGAGTAAGAGATACCAAACACAAAAGAGATATACTTCAATTTACATAAAGCTTGAAACAGACAAAACTAACATATAGTATGGACAGTTGGGTTGGCACATCTTTTAGGGAGGAATGAAGAAATAATACTGGAGGGCTTCTGGTGGGGGTGGGGGCGTGGCCTGTCCATGCCTAACCTGATGGTAAAGACATTCACCAGGTACTTCTTTTTTTTTTTTTCCACTAAAGACTTAACTAACTTTTCTTAGGTATATGAGACTTTCACTTCGAGTAATATCAGGAGTGCTGTTAATGACAATACTGAAGTGGAGGTGGAAACAGGCCAAGAATAAAACGAGAAATTCCTGGAATGTGAGGAAGTAAAAGCTACATTTCTGAGAAGTATGAATAACAGCAGAAAAAGAACAGTGTTTTAGAATTGAAGAGATATTTGTTGGTGTTTTTTTTAGCATGGTGGCTTCTTTGAATAAGACAAGAAAGATTTGTGGGCAGAGCTAGGAGTGGAAGAAGACAGAGGCTTGTAACTCAAGAAAGAGTACTTGGAGGAGACAGGGCTGGAGAGATGAGGGTGGATGAAAACAGGCTTCAGTGCAATTTAGGCTTAATTATATTTTATTAAGAATATATATTATTTTATAAAATGAATCTCATTTTGCTGTTCTGAAACATGTGCAAAATCTTCTTTGATTACATTCATCACCTTTCATTGGCTCCTATCGCCCTCTCTTTTGTAGCAGACCCACTCCTCTCCCGATGTTTGTTCCTACTTTCATGGGATTTATTTAGGTTAGAATTTTGCATATGAGAGAAAACATTAAGTATTGATCATTCCAAGTCTGGTTATTTTATCTAATACGGTGTTCTCCAGTTCATTAATTTTCCTGAAAATGTCATAATTTCATTCTTCTTCTTGGCTGAATAACACTTCAGTGTCTACATTTGTCCCCTTCCATCCATTCATACTATGAATGGATACCTAAGCTGAGTCCATAACGCAGCTCTTTTATGTAGTCAAGCAGTGAGCATTGGTGTATAGACATCCCCAAGGCTTCATGTCGTGAGAAGTGGGAATAAAGTGGCAACTGGGGACTTGATGGAAGTTTTTGCCAGTAGTGAAGCAAGAATTCCTGCACAATCACCAAGCAGCAAGGCTATCTCCCTTCTAGTCAGAATCCTGTGGATTTTCTAGGAGAGAAAAGGGGAGGGGGCCTTAGTAACTTTTTGAGATGTACCTTAAGAGTCACCAAAGTTGTGTGTTGTGGTGTGTGTGTGTGTGTGTGACAATTGCTCATTCTCCCCTGAGGAGCCCTAAACTTAAGTGCATCTTACTTTTGGCTGTTCCCTCTTGGGGATGCACTGTTTCTTCTGAGCACTTCTCATTCTCAGAACCCTAATGCTTAAGCCTCTATTAACACTATCATTGAACACATTTCTGATTCTGCGTCACTATACTGGCCAGTCTTGAAATTCTCCTCAGTGTCAAGGTCACGAATCCCAATTTAGCCTGAGTTGAGGTTTTTAACAGTCTAAGAGAACTCCTGAAGCTGATGAAGGTGACAATGTGAAGCCATCACTGCTGACAAACATCTCTTTTATATGTTGACTTCTGCTCCTTTAAGTATATGCCCAAGTGTGGCTTAAGAAGGTTATGTGGTAACTCTAGTTTCAGTTTTCTGAGAACCCTCTATGTGATTTTCACAGTGGCTTCACTAGTTTACACATCTATCAGAAGAGTATAGGATTCTCTTTCCCCTGTGTCTTTTTCACTATTATCTTCTTGATGATTCTGACTGAAGTTGACACACAATCTCAGTGTAGTTTTGATTATAATTTCTTTTATGACTAAGAATATTTGAACATTACAAACAAATTCTTTGACCATTTATATTTCTTCTTGAGAGAACTATCTGAGATAGGTGTGGCGAGCAACACTGGCAATAATCTCAACACTTGGGAGGCAAAGGCTGGAGGTTCATAATTTCACAATCATAGCTACACAGGGAGTTAAAAGTCACCCTGGGCTACATGAGACCCTGTCTCAAGACAAAATATAGAAGTGCCAACAAAAGCTAGACCACCACCATATCTGAGCTACGCATCTTTAAAAGCCCACCCTCCATGACCCACTTCTATTAACCAGGTTCCCCCATAGAGGCTGGGGACCAGCTGTTCAAATACATGAGCCAGTGAAGAAAATTCCAGACTCAAGCCATAGCACTTTGCCCCTGAACCTCAGAGGCTAATGGCAATCTCATAATGCAAAACTCATTCCATTCTTACTTTCCCTCCCCAGGGACCAGCGTTGTAGGCAATGGTGTCTGCTACTTTCTCTGTGTAGGCTTCCCGCTTCTCCCCACTTGGCAGCGGCTCTGCCATCCCTGCCATGATGCCTATGCTGCTCTCTTCCTTCATGACATGGTCTGTGCTTTGTTGCCTTGACTAGTCACAGAGAGGAAGCTTCTTATTGTCTGTCCATCTTCATCACAAAGTCTAGAGTTTTGCTTTAATTTGAATGAACTTTAACTGAAGGGAAACAAAAGAAATGAATATAGATAAGTTCACAGATAAGGAAGTGAAAGCGTGAGGAACCTCAGTTTCTTATGACAAAGGTTTCTTCCTCCCTTTATAGTTGTCACTCTGTTCTTCACCCGCTTGCCTCCTATCTGCCTGTTAAGTGGAAGAAAAGCCTTCCTTTTTTTCCCCGATGGGGTGTGTGAGTGGGAAGGTCTTGCAAGCAAACACACACTCACACACTCACACACATACACTAACACACATACACACTCACACACACTCACACACACATACACACACTCACACACACATACACACACACTACACACACATACACACACTCACACACACACACATACACACACACTTCACTATGGGATGCAGTGGAACATGACAGAATGAACTTAGGCATCTGAGAGCACAGATATGGACTTTAGCTCCATTCCTTATACTCACACTGCATTCTTGGGTTAGGCATGCTCAGAGCCTCATTCTCCTCAGATAATAAAACGTTACCTTGAGGTGCTGTTGTGAAGATTAGAAAGAACATATTTATCTGCAATCCGGGTCCTTTTCTTTGTCTTTTAACCCTCAACTCATTTTAGTCTCAGTGAGCTTTTACACAGAAGGTATGACAGGCTCCAATCTCTGAGCATCTCTCAGAAACACCCCAAACTCTGGTTCTGGGAGTTGCCATTAGAGTGCATAGAGATCCAGACTATTTTCCTTCCTGCAAGGAGGCACAGTTTTCCTAAGATAAACTACTGCTTGTCTCCTCTGGGCCACTTTGCTTAACTTAATCATTAACCTTACCTTCAATTCTACACCATGACCGTCGAGAACAGCAATTAGGTTTACGTAGAATTTGCTGAGGACTTAATTGTTTTGTGTGATAAGAGAAGCTGGCAGAAGGTTGAACCTAAAGAGGAAGTGCTGCAGCTGTTGAGGGTGAGCGAGAGGATATCCCCCTCCTGGAAGCTTCTCTACTTACCTCTTGACCTAGTTGCACATGGCAGCGATCAGCTGACCTATTCTAGTGGAAATGCCCTTGAGTCCAACTTGCTTTAGTACCATATATTTCAGAATGAGTCACAGCGATGTTTACTCAGTTGAAGGTAGGATGCTACTCATCCTCCACAAAGGCATCTCATCTGGTTCTTCTGCAAAGAAGCAAACAGAACCATCACAGCAATGTGCCTTCTCCCAGGGGACCTGTGAGGGCTCAGTAATACCTCCAAATAGTCCTGTACTAGTTTCTTCCTCATGAGATAAACCAAAGTCAAGCCGAGCATCCTTCAAGCCATCTGTATTCTTAGCTTCTGATCTGTGACAAATAATTCGAACAATGCTACCTATCTGCCTAAACACTGGAAACAAAGGCGACCTTTCACACTGTGACACAGAACAGCTGAAAGCAGCTTTGCAAATTGTTGTCCTAGTCAAACACATCTGCCCCAAACTTTATTCTGAACAATCTGCTGGGGTGTTCCTTCTTTATTTTGGAGAAATCTCTTCTTCAATGAAAAGCTCATGCGATTGATTTACCTCTGTTTATTTGCTGGTCTGATCTCACTCTGGAGCACTTTGCCACTCCTTGTACCATTGTTATATATTCTTCATACTTCTCCCTGCTTCAAGTCTCTCTCTCTCTCTCTCTCTTACTCTCTGTCTGTCTAAGTGTCTGTCTTTGTCTGTCTCTGTTTCTGTCTTTGTCTGTGTGTGTATGTGCCCCTTCCTTCCTTCCTTCTTTACTTCCTTCCTTTTTGCTTTGGTTTTAAGATTTTTTTTCTTTGAATTAGGGTATCATGTAACGCAACACTGACTTCAAACACAATATATAACCAAGGCAAGCCTTGGACTCTTGTTTCACTTGCTTCTGGAATTATAGCATGTAGGACCATGTGTAGCTTTAGTTATTACATAGGCCTTAAATATTACATATTGCTTAAATGACTTTTCCTGAGAATACTTCCTTGGACTTTCCTCCTAATTTAAAACAGAGCTTCTTGTTATAACCTCAAATCACACCATTTCTGTTGTTTTCTCAAGGGTAGTTTAATTATTACACATGTCTCTATGTTCCCGAGGTTGTTTATTCAACCACTCTCTGATTTTCTACAGGTATTTCCAGGGGTGAAGGGCTGTGTCGCTTTTGCTCACCTCTAAGTTCCACTGTTCAGCGCACTGAGCTAGGCGTAGGCTAGATAATCAGCAAATACATGCTGAGCGAATGAATGAATGAATGAATGAGTGTTCTGCTTAACTTTCTGTCTCCAGGGAAATAGAAAGGTAACTGAACCATTTTGCTTGCTTTTCTCATGTGCAGAGCAAACACTTTAGTACCTAAAACCCATTGTCTCTTATGCTGCTGGCAGTCAGCTTAGGGCTGCTTCTGGTCAGTGGAATGTGGTCACGGCAGGTCTGGTCTTCTTTTACAAACTGACTTTTACTAGGCATGTGATTCTGTTCTGGCCAATGAGAGGTTAGGAGAAGTCAACCTTAGTAAGGGAACAAGAAGATCTGATGGAAATTTCTGGGACAGGTTTCTCCATATGGATGGTGTTTTCCCATTTCTGGGTACCATTGAGTTTTGTACATACTGTGGAAACTGCTGAGACAGCATATTTATAAGCCAGCATAAATAAGCCAGCATATTTAACAGAATAGGGCCAGCATGCTCTTAGGGAAAATAATCAGGGATGGCTAGTAGTCTTTGAGCTGCCTCATTTATATACCTGAGATTATAACCCACTTATGATTTGACAGTGAGCTTTCTAAATACTTGACTATGGGTATTGTTTCTTTGTTGTTGCTATTTATTTTTGAAAATTTTGTTTAATCACTTTACAGCCTAATCCCAGCCCTGACCCTCCTCTCCTCTCAGTCCACCCTCATGCCATCTCCCACCATTCCCATTCTCAGAGAAGGAGACCCCGTAAAGGGTACTAACACACTCTGGCATCTCAAGTCACAGCAGGACTAAGCATATACCCTTCCACCGAGGCCAAACAAGGTAGCTCAGATAGGGGAAAGGGATCCAAAGACAGGCAACAGAGTCAGAGACAGCCTCTACTCCCTTTGCTAGGGCACCCACGTGATGATCATGCTGCACGTCTGTTACATATGTGTAGGGAGTCTAGGTCTGACCCATGCAAGCTTTTTGGTTGGTGGTTCAGTCTGTATGAGCCCCATGGGCCCACACTAGTTTACTCTGTAGGTCTTCTTGTGGTGTCCTTGGCACTTCAGTCTACTTCAATCCTTCCCCCAACTCTTCCACAAAAATCCTTGAGCTTGGCCTATTATTTGGCTGTGGGCTCTGCATCTGTTTCCATCAGCTGCTAGATGAATCCTCTCAGAAGGCAGTTACGCTAGGTTTCTGTCTGCAATTGTAACAGAGTATCATTAACAGTAACACTCCAATGGGGTGGGTCTTAAGTGCAGACATTCCCTCAATCTCTGCTCCATCTTTATCCCTACACTTCTTGTTGGCAAGACAAATTCGGGGTCAGAGGTTTTGTGGGTGGGTCCCCCTCTCTTCACTGGAAGTCCCACCTAGCTACAGGAGGTGGGGACTTCAGGCTCCATGTTTTCTGCTGTTAGGGAATCTCAGCTAGGTTCACCTCAATAGAATCCAGGGGCCACTCTTGTCCCAGAGATGCTCCCCCACTTATTTTCATTCTCTCTCCAGTTCCTCCCTCTCCCATCCCTACTCCCCTGTCCACCCACCTTCTCCCTACAACTGCCCCTGCTCCCATTACTCTCTTCATCCACTCTCCCACACAGCCCCGCCCTTCCAGTGACTTCAGATGTCTATTTTATTTATTCTTCTGCATGAGATTCAAGCATCCTCCCTAGGGCCTTCCTTGGTGCTATTTCTAAGATAGAGTCTCTGTAGGCCAGGCTGACCCCAAACTCATCATGTTATTCTTGCTTTGCCTCCAAACTGCTGGTATTACTTGTGTGAGTGATGAAGTTTGGCTTCTAAATATATTTTTAAAAACTGAAATAGCTACACTGCTTGGTTGCTTCTTGCTTGCATTTTTGAGACAGGGACTCACCACATAGCCAAGGCTGGCCTCAAACCTCATAGCAATGCTCTGGCTTCAGTCTCCACAGTGCACCACACACCCTGTTTCCTGAGGTGTCTGCACTGCCCCAGTTATGTGTTGTAACCTGCAGTTTAAAAATTATGCAAGGACAGAAAAATTGGTTCAGTGTTTAAGAACATTTACTGTTCTTCCAGAAGACAGGAGTTCAAGTTCAACATCCCATGGGGCAGCTTACAAAAACCTGTCAGTATAGTTTAAGGGCATTCAGTGCCACTCACCTGTGGGAACAACTGTACTCACATGCATGCCTCCACATGTATATAATTAAAATTAAGATAAATCTCAGAACTTAGAGACTACTAGCAACTTTTCTGCAGACTCTGGATCGACACTGCTTTGACTTGATTCCAGCCCTGGCCACTATTGCTTTGTTTTTCATTTTGTTTTTGGTTTTTGGTTTTTTGAGACAGGGTCTTTCTGTGTAGCCTTGACTGTCCTGGACTCGCTATATATACCAGGCTGGCCTCGAACTCACAACAATCTGCCTGCCTCTGCCTCCCGAGTGCTGGGATTAAAGGCTAGCACCACCATGCCTGGTTTATTGCTTCATTACATTAGTCAGCTTTCTTAGTTTCTGTGTGATTTAATTTCCTCATATTTGATGAGATTAATATTGGTCCTCAATCTCAAAGTTCTTAAAGGATTAAATAACCTAATATATAAATCATGTTCTTTTAATTTTATTTTAATAAATTATTTACTTACAGGAGACATTTTATTATGAAAGTTTCATATTATTATTTGGGCTTTGCTCATATTCATATCTCACTACCCTTTCCCAAGCCTTCTACCCATAATCCCTTTCTGTCTCTTTTATCTGTCCAAATAGTTCTCATTCAGATTGTATATCTTATATAATATACACAGGTTAAATCTTGATTTTTATATATGAGGGAAAGTATGCAATATTTTGAGGAATGGAGAGATGGCTTAATGATTAAGAGTGAGCACAGTTCTTGGAAAGGATCAGGATTCAATGCCCAGCACCCACAATGGGTGGCTCATAGCTGCCTATAATTCCAGCTCCTGCCAGGCAACACCCTCTCCATGAGTATGTATGTATGTATGTATGTATGTATGTATATGGATATATATGGATATATGAATATAGACTCATAAAGAACACACACGCACATAAATAATCTTTCAAATAATGTAGTAATTTTGTCTTGCTTTCCTTCTGCTTTCATTTGACTCTCCATCCTGAAACTTCTCATAGACACACTTATACTTTCATGTCTTATGTATGTGTGTATGTATATATGTATACATGTATGTATACAATTAAATCCAGATTTTGTATATAGGAGAAAACATTTGTCTCTATGAGTCTGGTTTTATTTCACTTAACATTATGACAGCAAGTCCTATTCATTTTCATGCAAGTGAATTTCCTTTTTCTTTATGACTCCTCTATGTGTATATGCCAGATTTTCTTTTTAAATAGGATCTGGCTAGCCTAGAACTCACTGTACAGACCAGGTTCACTTCAAATTTATAATGATCCCTCAGATTCTGCTTCCTAAGTGCTAGGATTGAAGGCTTAGGCCACTTCACCTAGCTTTTGGTTTACCTGACTCTAAGTTTTATGTATCACAAGCTAGAGTTGAACTTCAAGTGCACTGAACTTTTAATCCCATTGCTTGTACCTCCCAAGTGCCTGGATTAGAGGTTCTATGCCTGGTAGCTGTGTGTCTCTCCCATTCCATGCCCTCTCAGGCTTACTGAAGTAAGACAACACATCAGGATAGATTCATATGGCTACACAACATGTTTGGAAAATAATCCCACATGGTAGGGTACATGTCTGACAGGTTGGAGACACTGGTGACGTCCAAAAGCCTCCATATTTCCTCAAAGGATCTACCTCTGTGATCAGAGCCTAGGCTATGGCCCCAGAAACTTAATTAACCCTTCTTTTTTCTTGTTGCATCTTGCTGGAGCCAGGACTATAAAGTAAGTCCTTACTACTTTAATACGGCATATGACTCACAAGAGGCTCTCAAAATGTGCTTCAGTGGATGTGTGACACACCTGCAATCTTGCTGCAGATGTGTGACACACCTGCTATCTTGCTGTGTGTGTGTGTGTGTGTGTGACACACCTGCTCTTTTGATGTGGATGTGTGACATGTGCTATCTTGCTGGGGAGCTTCTTGTTGAAGGCAACTGTGATCTTTTCACATATGCACTTGTGGGCATGTCCTGGCTGCATAGCATTTCTCAGTGATGACCTGAGCCACTTTCTTCACAGTTTTTGTGCAAACACAGTCCATGTTGAGGGGACCCTGGCAAAGGTACTTACTACCATACTTTCCTTGTTTGCTCATCTATTGATCGACACACAGACTGTCTCCATATCTTGGTTATTGTGAATAGTGTATCAATAAACATGGATGTATAAATACCTCTGTGATATCTGACTTAGATCCCTGTGGCTATATACCCAAAGCTGATATATCTGGATCATATAACAGATTTTTGAGAAACCTCTAGAGTAATTTCCATAGTGGATGAACTAATTTACATTATCACCTGTCATGTATAAGTATTTTTATTTCCCTACACCCCTGTCAGCACTTGCTGTTTGTTTTTGTGATGTTAGCCATTGCGATTGGGGTGAGGACAGTTGTAATATTAAAGTCATTGGTAGCTATAAACAAAGAACTGACCTTGTCCTAGAAATGAACATGGCAGCAACTAGGCATGGTGGCACACACCTGTAACCTAACATTAGGGCTGAGGAAGGGGGATTTATACAAGTTTAAGGCTAGTCTTGGTTACAATGTGACTTCTAGGCTACCCAGCACTTCAAAGTGAGATTCTGTCTCAAAGCAAAATGATGAGGAGGCAGAAGAAAAGAAGGAGGTGGAGGAAGAGGAGAAGGAGGAGGAATTGTCTTCATCCTAGTAGAGTTGACATTCTGGTGGGAATGAGGTACTTGGATTACAATGAGCTTGCTTTAGTGTGCTATCTTTTTATTGATGTTCTTGCATGAGGGTTAGTGGTTTGTTAGTAGAGCCTACAAGTTTTGACAAGTGTATGAGGAATGTGTTCCTGGCTACAGGGTCATATAGAATATTTTCACTGCCCCGAAATCCTACCAACTCCTGATCTTCATGCCGCCAACCCAATGTATTTAGCTTTCTGAGCAATCTTTAGATATAAACACGTTTCCTTACTAGTGACTGCATTGTAAATATTTGTTGAAGAGATAAATGAAACCAGACTATGAGAACAAAACTAGCAAATGGTTGGTGCACACTTGTTGATTTAAACTAGGGTCTTACCATCTCCACTTCAGTTAGGGTGTTGGTAGGTCTTTTTGCCCATCCACTTAGGAAGATAGCTCTCAGGGCTTAATCACTTTACTTGTTCTGAGGATTATATTCAGCATTTTATTTTCTAAAATCAATGTTTCTAAGAATCTTTTGAGACTTATTTTTTTTTTTTTTAGAGAATAACATATTTTTATTTTTTTTATTTTTTTAATTAATTTATTTATTTATTAATTTATTCATATTACATCTCAATTGTTAGCCCATCCCTTGTATCCTCCCTTTCTTTCCTCCCTCCCGTTTCCCCCTCTACTCCCTTCCCCTATGTCTGTCACTGAGGGGGACCTCCTCCCCCTGTATATGCTCCTAGGGTATCAAGTCTCTTCTTGGTGACTTATTATCTTTCCTCTGAGTGCCACCAGGCCTCCCCATCCAAGGGACATGGTCCGATATGGGGCACCAGAGTTTGTGTGAAAGTCAGATCCCCTTCTCCACTTAACGGTGGAGAATGTCCTGTCCATCGGCTAGACTGGGGAGGGGTTCGAAGTTTACTGCTATATTTTCCTTGGCTGGTGCCATAGTTTGAGGAGGACTAGAGGGCCCAGACCTGCCTGTATTTTTCCAGGACCCACTGGATCCCTCTATTTCCTCATTCTTCCAGGCTAAAGTCTCAACAGGATTTTCTCCCCTCTGACCCACTTTCTTGGTAGGTAAAGTTTATCATGGGGGCGTACCCCTTGGCCTAGTGGCTCGATATAAGTGAGTATATACCATTTGACTCTTTTTGCTTCTGGGTGAACTCACTCATTATGATAATTTCTAGTTCAATCCATTTGTCCACAAATTTCGGAAATTCCTTGTTTTTAATAGCTGAGTAGTATTCCATAGTGTAAATATACCACAGTTTCTTTATCCATTCTTCTACTGATGGACACGTAGGTTGTTTCCATGTTCTGGCTATTATGAATAAGGCAGC